>JAEIFV010000656.1:0-180954 GCA_018904265.1 Lordiphosa collinella
CATGTTGAAGCTTGGCTCCCCTCTCCAATACTCGCAGCTAATTATGTAAAACAAAATACCATTTAAATTTGATTCAAAAGCAAACTGAAGAGTTTTTTTTAAAAAATTAATGTCAACTGATTAGGCGATAATTTCTTCATTCATTACCATATATGAAATTAACACCACACAGAAATTCCACTCCCCTCGCTCACCCCATCCCTTTAAGACAGCTGCAATGCTGGACATCAAACGGTTTGCTTGTCGCGTGCCTCTAGGCCACGCCTTTGAGCCAGTACGCCCCCAAGTTGATTAAATTAGCAGATTTCATACTTTGTACTGTTATAAAAAAAAAACCAACTGCCTGACGTAATTGCCAGTTTCAAATTTCGGCGCAGGCGCAGCAGCAGCAGCTGTCAGCGTCTCGGTTTCAGTCGGGTTACACAAGCCGCAGTTTCTGTTACAAATGTCAGGCTTACGCACTACGCACTGAAGTTTGAAATTTTGCCGACAAACGAGCGTCAGGCAGTCCGTCAGCAAGTCAGCCAGTCAGCGGGCAAATTAATTCATTTTCAACACCTATTTTGACAGTTCATAAAATACATTTGTCATAAAATCGGTCAGTGACTACTGTTGGTGCGTTGGCTCGCACGTTTGTTTGTTTCCAAGATTTATGGAGACTCATTGAAATGCAACGCGAAGGCAAAATTTGTCCCTTTTTTTCGTGGACTTTTTGCAAAAAAATCTTAACAAAGTTATTTTACCCAAAGCGAACGACAAAAAATGTCATGTCCTTAAAACATAGCTGCAGCTTAGGGTCCAGCTCCAGCTCCAGCTACTGCTCTACTCTGCAATCGATATGCGTGCAGATGCTCCACTTTGATCAGGTCATCAGCGACACATCGTTCATCATTCCAAGCGGACGTTGCACAGGAATGCGGGAGAGGCTTGCCATGACCAGTAGCCAAGTTCAAGACAATGGCAAAAGCCATGAAAGGAACGCTTTTTAAGTTTTACGCCAAAGACCCAATGTCTGGCTGTGGCTGCGGCTGCTCCCAGGGCCAGGCCAGGCCAGGCCAGTCCAGGCCGACTTTGACGGATGAATTTCACAAATAACTTCAACTGCAACGTTCTCCGAGGCAGCTTTTTTTGTTCTGGCTGCTGCTGCTGTTGCAGTTGTTGTTATTTATTGTACGAGTATTTCGCCGGGACACACCAATACCAATTTGGTCTTGGAGACTCTTGGCGTTGACACAAAACCTTGTTGAGTTTTCGTCTCTAAGTTTGGTATGCATCATTTTTACAAGGAAATTCCTTGGCAGCCCGACTTGACTTTTGCCTCGTCCTGCTGCTAATTTATGTAAAAGTAATTTTTGCATTTTGGATAGAGAGCGAAAGAGAGAGCGCGAGATTAAAGTCAAGTCCTTTGTGTGGCATCGGAATGTGTGCAGAGGGTTTTGCCGCAAATTTTAAATTGAAATCGCAAAAAGAGCCAAATGCAAAAATTCCGTGTATCTGTCCATTGTTTGCCTGAAATCCACTGCAAAAGGTGTTGATTTAATGAAGCGACAGTTGGGTTGACTTTTGATGTGGGTTTTTTTTTTTTTATTTTTGAAGTGTTTTTCTGTGGAAATTCTATTTAAGCTACTTACCAATTTAATTACCCACCCTTAGAGCTTAAAACGGCGAGAGAGAGAGACCGAATGTATCTCAGTTGGAGTGGAAAATGAGGCTTGGAGCACATAATGGCACATACTTAGTACATACAAAAAGCCTGCCAGCCTCAGGCATATCCTGTTGCATTCTTTCTGATTAATGGAACAGATTTTCCAGCTTCCTTCCGCACACACACTCACACACACACACAGACACTCGCTGCCACTTAACTTGTTTCAAGTGCCAAGTGAAGTGAAATGCATTAATGTGTGCTTAAACCAGCTCACAGGACTCTTGGTCACCCTCGTTTCATTTGTTGTTTTCTTTATTTTCTGTTGCTTATTGTTTCGTTTGATTTGATTTCATTTACAAATTACGACAATTACTACAACTTAAAGTGGGAAGGGTTTGGGTTTTTGGGGGGAGAGGCAATCCTGGCCATTTTCTAGATTAAAAACTAGATTGTAAATGCTAGCACATAAATTTGAATTTTCATTTCATTTTGATGTTTATTGTATTTATTTGAATTTGATTTTGTTTTGTATTTTGTGTTTTTTGTTTTGTTTGTTATTACCATTTAATAGTTTACAATGCAAAAATGAAACACACATTAAATTTAATTAAATTATAAACTATTTCTGCTTGCCTTCTCTTGTATGTTGTTTTGTTTTATTTTTATGTTCAATTAAACTAGAGTGAAACAGATTACAATTTAAAATTACAATTACAACTACAACTCTACAGCAAAAAGCAAACTACATCAATATTATTTAGCATTTTTAGCTGCTCTCTAAAAAATTTCGTATATTTACTTTACATTTTATGCGGTTTTTTTTTATGTTGTTTAAGATTTAGCTTAGGAATGTAGGTATTAAGTTTTGTAATTTACACAAATTTACAATCGAAAATTTTTTGGGTTTTTTGTTTTATTTTAATGCCTTTTTCATGCAATTTCATTTGTTAGTATTTTGAATAAAGAAAAACCACAGCCTAAGCTGGCGGGAGAGTTCGGTGTAAGTTGTGGCAGAAATGTTGCTGCTGCAAAACTGAGGGTCGTTCACATAAACTAATAAATAACAGTGGAAATTCTTAGGGCCGATTTCAAATATGTCACATAGACTTGCAAATAACAGAGTAAATTGTGAGTTTGTCTGGCACATAGAAGATTAGAAATTGGCCCTTAGTTTATCTGACATTTAGCAGCTAGATAGCAGATGGGAAATCGAGAACATGTTTCCTCAACAATGTTGTTAACAATTCAGCCACAGAGTGTTGCCTCAACAATTTTGGTTCAAAAATTAAGGGCCGATTTCTCATTTTCTATATAGCCCTATGTGTCATATAAACTTACAAATAACAGAGTAAATTCGAAGTTTATCTTACACATAGCATATTCATATGTAGATTATAAATCGGCCTTAACAGGTGTCTTAACAACATCAGAAATGTTGCCAGGCTGTGGCTACAAAGTTTCTACAACAATAATGCATAAACTGGTAAGGCTGGAATGACACTTTCGCATTAATAATTTTTAGGAACAGTTGACGTCCCATCAAAAACATTATGTGGCGAATTCAAGATTACTGTGACTCGTTTACATTGGGCGTATTCAGCATATTCCCCAAAATTACAAAATTGTGACAAAAATATATGTCATAACAAATGAATGCCTCTTTCTACATCCGCTTTGGGCACGCCTTTTTTGCTCGCATTGCAACGGATATTGCTTCGTTTTGTAGTGAATTACGCAATACATAATGTTTGCAGTTTCAGCGCCAGCATGGCGCACAAGCAGATGTCTGCAAAAAGAATATACAGGCCTGTTCCCGTTTTCGATTTCGATCAGATCATGTGGAATCGGAATTGGTAGCTGTTCCCGTTTCCGAAAAACGATCAAGTTATTCGGTTTCAAAAGTTTTGCCTAAGAGTCAGTGGAATGAAAAGTAAATGGCAATTTTCTTGGCAACGGTGATTTTTCTCATCTTGCAAGTATTTTTATTTTAATATGTCAAATATTGTCAAGATTTTGAAGTATCAATAGATATATAAAGCGTGTAATTTGATTTAAAATCATTTATTTTAAGCTTCTACCTCAGAAATTGCATGTAGGCGAAAGCAAAAACGATCGAAATGAAACCGAGCTGTTCGCAATTCCGAATCAGCGCATGCGCAGTGCTGATCGAAATTGTTAAGGCAGCCTTATAGCTGAATTAAAATTCGATAACGATTCGAACTTTCATTCGAAAAGACAATCGATTTCTATTTCACTCGGAAACGGGAACACCAAAATGAAAACGACTCGGAATTGCGATCGTTTTACTTTTTAATTCCACTCGGAAATGGGAACAGGCCTGATAGCCTCGGTTTTTGTTACTGGACTGCTCCCAAATTTAAGTTTCGTGCTCATCGCTTTTCTAGATAGCTTTAAGTCAGACCTAAATGGTTTGATAAAGTGTACTAACAATGTTGTTGAGATATTCCACTTCAAACTAGCATTCACATTCGTCTTAAATGGACAGACTTAGTGTACTATTTTTGAAAAATAATACGTTTTTTATTCTGAACAAAATCAATATATGGTACCAATTATGATTGATCGAAAATAGGAACAAACCCATTGTCTTAACAAATTAGCCCTCAAAAAAGTTGTACTAAAATGTTCCTTTCAGTATGTTGCCTCAACAATGTTGAATGGGCGAACTTAGATGCATATGTAATGTGGCTGCTATGTCTAAAACAGGGATGCCCAACAGTACCTAATGCTCGCGCAGTAACTAACACAAATACACGAATTTCTGAAGCAAGAGCAAACACTAAAAATCGAAAGAAAAAACCCGGTTATTGCCTAATGGTGTGTGTGTGTGCTTGTGGCTGTCTAATGCACACGGCAAACAAAAAAACAACATTGATAGCGCAAACGTATTGTTGTTGCCTTCAATTTCTCCAGAGGAGAGATAAGAGACACATACGAAGTTGTGTTTGCAATTTCGTTATGCGTGAGTCCTATACGCGCGGCAATGGATTGGCGCACAACAACAACAAATGCGACCAAAGCGTATAGAGCGCGAGCATCATGGACTAAAATATTGCCAAGAAAATGTGGTTTCTTAGTGCTGTCCTAAGGTCTCTTGTTTCCCACCCAGTAGTGTCAACAAAGTTACACTTACAATAATCCTTCAGCAATTAATGATGTACTAACTAGCGATCTTATATGCAAATGTAATGCTGTTAAACCAAAGTGCTTTTTAAACATTCGAAAATATGTCCTCAACAATTTGGATATAAAATGGGTACCGCAGCAAATTGCCTTAGCAATGGAGGTTCTACAATGTTGCATTGTTGATCTTGGTTAGATAGCTTAATATACCTCTAAGCTCGTCTTAGAGACGAAGAACAAATTGGTCCAACTGGGCAGCAGGAACAACCTGCCCCTACGCTGGATACCGGAACACAACAATATTCCCGGAAACGAAATGACCGGCGTGCAATGGTGCTGCCACCGCAATGTTAGGACCAGAACTCTTCTGTGGCATAGGCCAACACACCATTAGGGAGCTCCTTAGAAAGGAAGAGAAAACGCTTAGAACACCGTGCTGCCCAGAAAAAAAGATCCAAAAAATTTTCCATTTGGACTGGATATTTTATTTATATCTTTTTATCATCCAACGGAGCTGAAAAATCATCTAAGGGATGATCATTTTTCATATTCATTGGATGATTTTTCAGTACCATTGGATGATAAAAGGATATTAAAGACATATCCAGTCCAAATGGATACGGGAAATCATCCAAATGATATTTTTGCGTATCCTTTTTTTCTCTTTGTGGGAAAACACCATGGGAATGAGACAAGCAAAAGCATTAGTAGTCAACCAAAACTTCAAAAGGTTCCAGAAATTTATCCAACAGGGAAAGAAAGCCCTGAGGATCCAGACGGGGCTCTACACGAGCCACTGCAAGCTGCGGGGTCACCTGTACAAGTTGCGAATAACAAACACCCAACTATGTAGATACTGTGAAGAGATAGAGGATTCCTCTGAACATATATTAGCACACTGCGATGCTCTACCGAGGCGCAAAATCCTGACATTCGTGCAGGAAATAGGGATCTAGGCCAGTTGTAAACTCAGTAGGGGGCACAATAGACCAGAACTGGTCGCGGTGCACGACTTTCCCCACAACAAATATATATACAACAATGCTTTAAATATGATTTTTGTCTTCAACTAGTAATATTACCTCGAAAATGTTGCGTTTACAATGTTACCTCAGCAAAGTTGCCCTTAAAATGTTTCCTCTGCAACTTTTCGATTGGTTGATGCATGCTAATACTCGTAGGGGTATTTAAATTTGCGGTATCAAAGTCTAAAACACAAAATTTACCTAAGAATCGCAAATTTGATTCTTTGAAAAGTGGATGCCAACAAAAACACAGTCACATTTTGGCACAGCACAAAAGCTGATTGCAATTTTCGACGCAACTAAACCAGCGACGAACACGGCGCGCCGTAGCAATTCGATGAGCTTATACCGTGTGTGTGTCAACTGCGCTGCTTTTGAGAGTTTTGTTATGCCCATTAGATAGCGATTCGCCGGCCTCTCCCTTAAATATAGCTCGTATCAAGTTAATTCCGACCATTAAGTTTCAAGAAAGTAGTATATACCAAGCTCCTTGGGCAATGTTTCCTCTTCAATGATCCATTTGCTAGGTAAACAATCGAGTCGTTTCGAGGTTTGAAAATGAGGAAACATTGGAACATTGAAGAACAAACAAAGCGTTCTTGATTTAACTTTGTTGAAGCAACATTGTTGGGCCACCTTGTTGAGGGAATAAGCCGCCACAACAATCATGCCAGAAGACAGTCAAGAAGAATCATAAAATTGGTTGAATTCTCAGCATTAAATTAAACTGAATAGAACTGCATTAACCATGTTGTTTCAACCAATATAAATGTTAAATTAACAAAGCTTAAGCAACAAAGATGTTGCATCAACAACTTAGCGGTAGAAACAGAGTTGCCTCAACAAAGTTGCTTAACCCTTAGCGATCTTGATTTATTGTATTCTTATCTTTGGTGCAGTATTTGTCAACCAACTTACAGTAGAATAAATTTCGAAGTCTAAAAGTAAGAAAGTTAAATTAATAAGAACCCTGAAGTATTTGACTTCGCCCATTGATGGTTATGAAAATATGACTATGATTGAGAAAAGATCATCTTAGGCCACGAAAATACAAGGCTATTTTATGCTTCATTTATAAATTTTGAATTAACGTTTAATGTTGGCAAAGGAGCACCTCACAAGATATTCATTTAGATAACTTTCCCAAAGTATTTAAAATTTTATATCCCTTGCAGAGGGCTAATCCTTTCAGAGTCACACCACCAACAGAACACTGACTACTGCAAGCCTATTTGCCCACATCACCTCACTCAAGGGAATAAGTCTTAAAAATGAATACGAAAATGCATAGAAGTCTTTGAGGTTTACCTTTCACTGTTGATGTTTAACAAACGATTTGCACAAGACGAAAGTTTCACTCAAGAATTTGTATCCAATCGCTCACATTTTGCTTTTTTAACCTTTTGCCAGTGGCTGTGTGTCTTTCTTTATTTTCTTTTTTTTTTTTGTTAAGAGAAAAACTGTAAAATTATATTGCACAATGTTCGTTTGTTGTTGTTTTATTTTCCTTTCCAAGTGCAGTTATTAAAAAAAAAAACAAATATTAAAAAATTCTTTCCACTTTGAGATCTGATTTTACTGATTTTGTTTGTCATTTAAAAAAAAAAGAAGATAATTATACATAACTTTGCATTTTGCTTGGCGCTAAAAAAAGGCTTAAGATCAACAGCTGATTTCATGATTTTTGTTTGTTTTGTTCATATTTTTATTTATGCAATTTGCTATATTAAACAAAATGTAAAGGACACGTTTCATAGGTGTTTGAGGAATGTGTTTTAAGTTGTTTCTTCTTTAGTTCTCTTACCTAGACTAAGCTTTAAAACGACTTTGATAAAATTTAGTTATTTAAAATGTACAAAATCTTGTTGTTTGTATTAATATTTTACACGTTTCTATCATGGATTATTGGCTAAGATATTGTATGGTTAACTGCCCCCTGACCCGCCTCTAAGCCCGCCGCCACATAGACTGCCTCATTGTGGTGCGACTGATGCAGGGAGGAGGTGGACTGCGACCAGGCAGCGGGAGGCAGTTGATTCGGGTGCTGTTAAACCGCCGGCCAAACGCTGTGAAAGAGCCAAAAGGGAGGGAGAAGACCACACATTGTAAGTTAACTCAGCTGAGTGAAGTCTTAGTCTAAGCGACTTACGTTAGTAATGAAGGATTCGTTTCGGGCTGATACCAATACTGGGGCACATAGCCGCCCATTTGTGGCGGCGGATTGTGATGATGTGATTGCGGATGTGGCGCTGATGCCGCTGGATGAGGTGGTTGTGGTGTCATTTGCGGTGGTGGCTTATGATCAATCCAATGCGGTTTCTGATCCCATGGCGCTTGCGTTGGCGGACTAAGACCCGTGGGTGGGAATTCTAAAGAAGAGGAAGAATGAAAAGAAAATGGGAAATGTAAGCAAAGGGCTGGGGAGGCTGGATGGGTGTAACACTTACCAGGTGATAACTCAGACACAGGCGTACTTGATGGCGTTGGACTATGTCCGGGAGGTAGATAATGTGAAGGTGAACCGCTGTTCGAGCCACCGCCGTTATTACCGCCTGGAAAAATGAAAAATGAAATTTTTGAAAAATATTATAGCTGTTAAAAATGCTACAATTACGAGAACCAAATCAGTGCATTGACGAATTTCATGTACCTAACCAAAAGCTGCAAAAAAAAAAATAGTTGGGATCTGTTCAATTTATGGACTACCCATGAAAGCTCAGACTCAAGAAATTTCGAGTTTTTAACTAGAGCAAATAATTTTCCTTTTGGGTTTCTTTCCACACAATATCCGGCTCGAAGAACCGATACAGGACTTTGCTTTGGAAAGTTTCATTTCCCTACACAATATCTAGCTGGAAGGACCGACCCTGCATTTGGCTTTTGGAATTCTTCAACTCCCTACAGAATATCCAACTTGAAGGACCGATCCTGGATATTGCTTTTGGGATGCTTCCCCCCTCTACACAATATGCGGCTCGAATCCAGGATATTGCTTTTCAGATGCTTTCCTCCCCTACACAATATCCGGCTTGAAAGACCGATCTTGCATTTAGCTTTTGGAATTCTTCAACTCCCTGCACAATATCCGGCTCGAAGGACCGATCATGGATATTGCTTTTGGGATGCTTTACTACACTACTCGAAGGACCGATCTTGCATTTTGCTTTTGGAATTCATCAACTCCCTACATAATATCCGCTCGAGGACCGTTCTGGATTTGCTTTATGCCTTTGATTCCACCTCCCAAGGACCGATCATGGATATTGCTTTTGGGATGCTTCATTCCCCTACACAATATCTGGCTGGAAGGACCGACCTTGCATTTAGCTTTTGGAATTCTTCACCTCCCTTCACAATATCCGACTCGAAGGACCGATCCTGGATGTTGCTTTTGAGATGCTTCCCTCCCCTACAACAATATTCGGCTCGAAGGACCGATCCTGGACGTTGCTTTTGGAATGCTTCACTCCCCACCACAATATCTGGCTGGAAGGACCGACCTTGCATTTAGCTTTTGGAATTCTTCTATTCTATTGCTTTTGGGATGCTTTCCTCCCCTACACAATGTCCGGCTGGAAGAAACGATCTTGAATTTACCTTTTGGAATGCTTTAACACTCAACACAATATCCGGCTCGAAGGACTTGGGATGCTTTCCTCCCCTTAACAATATCTGGCTCGAAGGACCAAACTTTCATTTTGCTGTTGGGATGCTTCACCTCCTTTTACAATATCCGGCTCGAACGACCTATCTAGCATCTTACTTTTCGGATTCTTCCCCCTCCCCTACGCCATATTCGGCTCGAGGAAGCTTTCTGGAATATTTTCCTAGTTTATTTTGTAAACATAAACTAAGCTTAACTAAAAATGAGATTCGGTTACCTAGAAAACCCATTTATATGGTGTTTAGCGAACTGTTTTGATATTGATCAAAGTGATTGTAAGCCCTCTAAAGGTCAAGCAATGATTCTAATTCAATAATAAACAGAAATCAACAAAGATTTTGTTCATATGGACTCAGACAGACAGTTTCGAAGCCCTCTCGGCAACTTCTCATCAGTGAGCTTCACGCCAATTTATTTAAGCTAAGCGGAGAATAAGAACTTGAGAACTGTAAGAATGCAAGATCCCATTAGTTATATTTTTAGTTCTGATTTTAGCCCAGCCAAAAAGTTTGCAATTGTGTTTGAAGGTTTACCAAATGTTAATCATTGTTGAAGGGCTTGCTTCCTCTTTTATAAATATCAAAGTATTTATTGTGTGTTTAATAGAGAAACCATCAAGAATTTTGTAGCAAACATTACTGCGAGACTACTGTAAAAATGTAAAAAAACCACTAAACCGAACCAATTCGTTTTCCTAGTGTGCGCGACCGCTATGCAAGAGGCGTGGGTTCGATCCCGCCTCGAAAAAGTTTTTTCTTTGAATAAACTTACACCCCCGGTCACCCCTCACGGCTGTTGGCGCCAGCTTTGTAGTATTTAGCCATGCAAAAGCTTCTCAAACTGCCGTTCGGATTCGGCGTTAAACTGTAAACTTTATCTTGGCTGTGTTAAGCCATCTTACATTTTTTACATAAATGATCTTAGACTTTATCTTTATTACTCACCACTGTGCATTTGATTTGGACTATGTTGACCAGGATTGGGTCCACCGCCACCCAAAGGCATGCCGCTGTTGGTACCAGGACCCTGAGCTGCTTTCATCATTTTTTTGTACTTTGAACGACGATTCTGGAACCAGATTTTCACCTAGAAAAAAAAACAAAGATAAAGGCATAGCCAGAGTTAGTACAAGTAAATTAGCTGCATCATCACACAGACACACACACACACACACACAATCACACTCGGGTAATTAATTGTTACACCATAAAGTACCGTTTACAAAACTAAGCATGAGTTTCCATTTTTGTTGGCGTGTGAATTATTTATAAATTTATATGTGGAATAACAAATTGAAATGTTTAGTTTAATACGAATCGACAGCATCCCAAGAAGTGTTGCAGCTTTTCAAACGACTTTTCACATAAAATTAAAAGTGAGCGTACATGAAAAGCAGCTGGCAGGAAAATGGTTCAATAAAAAAATACGCAGATTTTGTATATTTCGTAATTTGGCAAAAAAAAAAAACCTAGCTCACAGTTACTTTCAATTTTCATGTAGAACTAATTGTTCACTTCACTTCACTTCACTCTTTTGAAAGCCAGCCCCAAGTCATAAGTTTTGTATAAACATAGGTACAACAACAACAACAACGGCAGCGCGTATCTAATGCTATTTATGTGCGCTCTTAACTGTATCTACAGTTTGCAATCTTAACTATATACACACTCGCACACACACATACCCTCATAGAGCGCGCGCTTAAAGCCAGACTTGTTCAAGGTCGTTCTTCGCGGTTGGTTGGATTTTGTGAGCAAATTTCACTGAAGAACTTTTTTATGTGCAGTTGCCAGTTGATTTCAATTTGGCGATAGCTACCGGGTTTATTTAAATCCAAGTCAGATCATTGACATTGACAGAGTTGGGTTGCCGAAATACTTTTCATTTTTAGTGCTCAATCGAGCGGGAAATCCTCGAGCCTAGCCTTGATCTAGGTGGCATTTTAGAAAGCTGAACTTGGACCAAGATTTTAGTTAGAGCATAAATACTCGACGTTCTTGTAGTTGTTGTTGTTGTTGTTGCTGTTTTGGTGTTTCACAGTTGTGGTGTTTTTATTATTTTTCGACTTTTGTCGGCTTGTCATGCAAGAGAAACCAAGCGCAAAATATGCGCTCAATGATAAAAAATTGTCGAGGCTGCTTTTAAAACATACCAAAAAAAAATTAAGAAAAAAAAAACACGACAATATATAACAAATTCATTTACTTATTCATGCTAGTCAGGCAACATTTTGAGCAAAGTTATCTTTTGACAATGGTCAAAAACTCTATAAATTAAAGTATTTAAAAAAATCTATGTAAAAACTCGTCATTTTCTGTAACTGAGGTAAACATAAACTTATCAGAAAAAGATTTTCTTTAGGCAACCGATGGAACTAGCTTGAGTTCAAAACGAAAAATTTCCATTTTAAGCTTTGTAAATTTAACCTAGGATACACCAAGCTGAAGCTTGTTACGCACAAAACAAAGACAATATAGCAGCCCACCTCCCGCCCAACCGCATGAAGCTGCGTAGCCGCTAAAGTGCGAATCGAAACGCTCAGGAAAGTGGCTAACTACGGGCTAATAAAGGGTGATCCATTTCGAATGATTTGTTTTATTCTTAAATAAAACACTTAAATCAGAAATGGGTGTCGAAATCTTTATTATTACCCAAAATAACCTTCTCTGATATTTACTTTATAAAAATAATTATATTCAAATGTTGGCCGCGACTACGCTAAAGGTGGTTTATTCGGAAGGGCCACTGTTCGATCACTCATTCTTTTCTGCCGGTATCTCGCGAATTATGCGAGTAATGTTAGCTTCCAAGTCTTGAATCGTAACTGGCTTAACTCAACGAAGACTTCTGATTTCATAAAAACCCTAAAGAAAAAAATCTAGAGGTGCAATAACACACGATCTGGGCGGCTAGTTGCAATGATTTCTCAATGAAGCCATTGCTGCGCACGCATTGAGTGTTGCCGTCTTGCTGAAACCCAATCTTGCCGACACTACGGGCTTTAATTTTAGGCAACAAAAAGTCCGTTATCATGGTGCGGTAGGGCTCGCCATTAACGGTTATGTTAATTATTAAAAAAATACGGACCGATGATCTCCAGCAGTCCAAAAAACCCACCAAAATCGTTTCTAGTTGCTCATCAGCCCAAATGCGGTAATTTTGTGTATTAACGTTTTCTTTCAGCCAGAAATGTACCTCTTCACTGAAAAAAATGCGGCACGAAAACAGCAGTTCTTCTTTGAGCTGTTGGGGACGTTGCTGCGGCGTAAGACTTTCCAAGTAAAAGAAAATTTTTTTGAATTTCAAATCTTTGCAATAAAATATCCACAACTCAATGTGTCGACAAACATTTTTAGAATAAATGTTACCAGTTCTTTACGGAATGGGAACTTCTGTTCAGTCATACTTTGTGAAGAAAGTTTAGAATAAGAATTATGAGCGATATATACGAGATGCGTTTAAAGGAAAAGGTGAATTTTGAATTTTCGCGAGCTGTGTATATTCGATTATCGATATTTTGTGTTTATTATATTCGGATACATATGTTTATCATATGTTTGCATTAGCAGCCACTTTCGATTTGTAGTTTGTTTTTGGCAACTGAAATGGTTAGTCACGTTTTGGTGTGCTCTTCGATTTTTGACTAAATTTTAAGCAAAAGCAACGTCGCATTAGTATCGCTCAGGAGATGTTGAATGACGTCAACGACGATCCGGGTTTGCTCAAACGGGTCATAACTGGTGACGAAACGAGAATATATATGGTTATGACATCAAAACCAAGGCCCTATCTACCCAATGGAAGCGGCCTGATGTGCCAAGACCGAAAAAAAGCCCGCCATGTTCGATCAAATGTGCACGTTTGCTCACTGTTTTCTTTGATTACAATGTTGTGGTGCATCATGAGTTCCTGTCAAGAGATGGATTTCCTAAACACAACCCTGTAGTTCAGCTGCACCGGTGCGGCATTAACGAATTCTCTAACTCTTCGTAGTGAGCACTCGCCACCAGACCAACCACTAGCCTTGTATTTGCCTAACGAATTTTGTATGTCCGGAAAACGTACCGATCGGTACATCGCCATTTCTTTTCTGTGTATAGTATAATTTTGGTATATTTGTATATATAGACTTGCCAAATAATAAGCTGGTTCTATGATATCTGATTCAAATATAAGTAACATATTCTTTGTTTTTTTAGGTTTAAGGTGAGTACTGAGAACGTTCTAATTTTTCTTCAAGAAATATACTAGGTATTCCTTTATCGCTTGGAGGCCCAAAAGAATACGCTTCGACCGCAGAATGCTCACCACCCACAGCAGCCGAGCAAGCTCTGGTAACAATATTCAAAATACTTTTGTGTATTACTTTGTTTCTGAGTTTCAAACCACAAAATCAGGCAAGGAAAAATTTCTTTGTGATTTTTCTATATGGAATTTGTCTTCTAAAGGAAAATTCGAACGTTCTCAGTACTCACCCTTAAAAGGAAGGAAATCCAATAAACATTTCTTAGCTTTTTATCATTAACAAAAGGCTTTCCTTGCAAGTTTTGCTTGTCATAGAACTTCTGTTTTCCTTCCCTTTTACGGTAAGCGTATAACCAATTCGTTTCAAGTTCCTTAACATATTTATGCCAGCAAAAAGTAAAACTATTTTTGGAGAGTAAAAGTGTGACTGGATCAGATACCCCAGACAAGACTGTCAAAATGTCAATCAGCCTTATGTCATGTCTGGTCTTCGTTTCTCTATATATCTCTCCTCTCTCTGTGTCTCTCTCTCTCGCTCCGTCACAATTTGTACCACTTTCATATGAACAAATATGGCAAAACAACAAGAAATTAGCATGTCACTGTGTCACTTGAAGCAGCAGCCAAGAGATCGAAGCTGACTTTTATATATACAATATGTTGTTTTTTTTTTTTCTTTGCATTATCCTTTTAACCCACTTTTAAGCCAACTGGTCACAGCACTTGCTTGATCACTTCCGCAATATGTCACTTCGCGTATAATTTATGCAGAATTGATGGCTAGCCAAAGAGACAGAGAGATTCCAGATGGCTGGCAAGCGATGAGGAGCTACATATAGCTATCGGGCTTTCTAATACTTGGCAACAGTTGTGAGCGACAAAGTTTAGTCACATCTACTTACTACCTAGTGGATACAAATGTGACTGGCGGACACCTGCGTGCGCAAATTGGTTAACTGGAACTGGTTTTGGCATTGCCAAAGTGCGTTGATAATTCAAATGCGAATGCGCGCGCCGCCCGGTCTTTTAATTCATTTGACAGTTGAGCATTTAAAACGTGGGAAAAGATAAGCCAATTGATTTTTATTACACACAAAGTGCAGAAATTTTAATAACTTCATGCGGTCAACAAATTGATTTGTGTGGGAGACTCGCTGTTAGTACGTTTTCCTTGGAAATAAATTTTACAGTTTTTGTTTTCCTTTTCTATGATAAATCATGGGCGGGCCACACCCCCTTGTGCAGCGCCAGCTAACCATAAATAAGTAGAAGTCAGCTTACTTACGACTTTATTAGCTGTGAGATGCGAAACTTGTGAGCTAAGCAAATAGTCAAGACAGAGTCGGGACACGAATGCACCCGCCTAATGACAACAACAACGCCCCCCAAAAAAAAAAAAAAAAAAAAAGAAGGTGAAGTGAACCTGAAGTGATGAAATACCCTTTGAGCAGGGGGTAAACTTGAATGTTTAAGAGGTTTGTTTTATGATTTTAAGTATTTTTAACCAGTCCAGGAAAAGCAATGTGTGGCGTTGCTTCTGGGTTTTGAATCCTTTTGGATTTTCATGCTTGCCTTTGTAGCTTCCGTTTGGCAGTGCCTTGCAGTACAATCCAGTTTCATCAGCATTAAATATGCATTCTAGAGTGAATTTGTCCAGAATATGCGACAAATAATCAGAGATAAAAGCGGCCGCACTTGCTCCAACGTTGAAGCCAGCTACGATCTGCTGCATAGTCTTTATTAAGCTTTAAGGCCCAGACGGATTCAACACGTAACGAGAAGTTTCTTACAAAAATTGAGTGAAGAAGAAGCAGGCGTAACGATTTCTTTGCATTTTACAATTTTTTTCGCTGGAGTGAAAAAGTATTTTTGCGCTTAACAGCGCTTTACTGCGTTTAACAGCACATGCGTGGACTCTATGTTAATAGGCAGTGGGCCTCACTTTGCGTAGAGCAGCTGATGAATATTGTGGGCACTAGATGTTACGCGCTTTTATTCTACATCCAAGACATCGATCAGCTGGACTTAACTAATATAAAATAAAAATTAACTTGCAGTTTGTACTTTATAAAACAGAAAAAACAAAGCGAAAGAGCCGATTGGAAATGTTTCGCATGAAGACAAGGTTGCGCTGATTTTGGCGGTGAGAGACTGGGATGCCATTTGGTATTTATCCCACCCCAAGCATTCGGACTAAAATTTTGTTGCCCGAGCTTGTTCAAAAAAAGTATTGGAACATATGTGAAAGACTAACACTTTGGATAAATTGATTAAAATTTCTACCAATATGTGACAGTTGCTGATTGCCGAACTGGATTTAAGGCTTTGCGGGAGAGCTATTGCTATCATGGCAGAAGCACAAGTGTAAATGATTTGCCATCAAAACAAACCGCAGCGGATTGAGCAGTGTGACCCACCACCAGCTAATATAAAAATGCCATGAACCTGAAACAACGCGATGCAGCGGCGTAATTTTTATACTCTGTACCAGAGGTATACAGAGTATATTAAGTTTGTGCAAAAGTATGTAACAACCAGAAGGATGCATTTCCGACCCTATAAAGTATATATATTCTTGATCGCCATCAACAGGCGAGTCGATATAGCCATGTCCGTCTGTCTGTCTGTCTGTCCGTCTGTCCGTAAGAACAAACAGATCTCAGAGATGGTAAGAAATATAGGTTCGACGTGTATGGGACAAAAACTTCTTATACTTGCAGGCAGATCAAGTTTATTTTCAATTTTTGCCACGCCCCCTCTGGCCCCCGCAACTTAGAGAAAACGTCATATCTTCCTCAGATTTATAGATTGAAGGTTCGAACTTTCTGGACATATTTTGAAATCAAGATTATTTATCGATCCGCCAAAGAAATTTATCGATCTTTCTTTATTTTGTTAGTTCTGGTCACACTAGGCATACCTTACGTTCCACGTTCACGCAATATGTGGTAGCTGAATTACTTACGTCGTCATTCAGTCGGGGCCTTAACAAGCAAGACTAGTCCACTAACAATTCCATTTTGAGAACAAATTTGGTTGAACCTGGACAACAATGCTGCTTCCAAGTGAACATGTGCGCTTTTTCTATCCCTTTTCTTGTCAGGATTGGTGACACCACAGACCTTACTTGGATTGTTCTTAATGCGCGAAATGGTGCTGACGCTTACTTTACACTTATAAAGCAAAGCCTCTTCTGATTGTTGTTTGTTTTTAAGATATTTAAAACAGAAATTTATTGCCTAAGCTAGGTACGGAGAACGCCAAACTGTTTGTGCGCACAAAAAAGCTATTTATTGGATCGTAAAAACAAATTAGTGTGCTGAGATAGCCAAAAAAATACCAAGAACGACAAAAAGGGTCCCCTCATATTACAGATTTTGTATCTGAAAACTTAAGTTTTCATTTATGCCGCACAAATTGCCTTGGATGAGAAAGGCAGAGCATAAAAGAAGCAGACGCTAGCGTCTCAAAAGATTTGCTAACGATATGAGTATATCGACAAAGCTAAGAGAGAATGTAAGTTCTGTTCTGTGAGATGTAAGAGGTGATTTCACCCAATAGTTCGAGTCACAGAAGAGTTCATTCAAAACTTCCAAAATAGCGCCAACAGTTTTAATTGGCACCCGGTGCAGACGAGATACGAATCTGCTGGCGTGTTTAGAGCAGGGTTCGCCAAGAAGACAGAAATAGTTTAATTGAGGATAGTGAGTGCGGAACCCATTCGGTCCATTCGTAGCTAAATTCATAAAATTTGTATGTAATTTTCGAGAGGTTGTTTGATATTAAGCAAAAATTAATTTGGCGGAAATTATTTGAATCTAGTACTTCCTGAATGTTAATATTGTACATTTGCTTGACTATTAATGTAAGATTCATGTTGGATCACGTAGGCTTTTAATAGTTCCTATACATATTTTGTGTATTAACTACGACACACTAACGACTGGTAATGCAGGGTCGCACCGATCGGTACGTTTTCCGGACATTCCCATACAAAATTCGTTAGGCAAATACATGACTGGTGGTTGGTCTGGTGGCGAGTGCTCACTACGAAGGGCTAGGGGGTTCGTTGGGCCACACCGGTGCAGCTGAACTACAGGGAATCTAGTTGTCCTGCCATAAATTATAATTAATTTCAGCCGTTAGAAACGCAACCAAATTTGTGAAAATAGAAAAGTCTTTGGGCTTTATGCTAAATTGGTTTTAATTGAAATTCCACCACCGCTCTGGCTTGCACACGACGATTTAATTTGATAAATTTGCCATAAATTGAGAAAAAATCCTCTTCAAAGGCCAATTTTGACACTTTCGGGTTTGCTAATGCAGCTCGGTTGATTTTTTTAGGCTGCATTGATATGTGTTCTGTCCCATAAGACTCAAAAATCTAGAAAGTTTTGCTCGGTGTGACCTCCATAGTTTTTTGAAGTCAAAAAATTCGGCAAAATTTATTTTCCGAGACCAGTTTTGGAATCAGTGGACGAAGCTGGATCAGAATTTTGCAACAGATCGGATTGAAAAATATGGTGGTTTCTCTTCATCGGCATTACCCGGTGCAAGCAACTAATTTATTGCTGCTCTTTCTGGACTTTGAGGCTGTCTATGGCAACTGAATCAAAATACTCTGTTGATGAGGCTCCAAATAATTAGCATTTTTTCTTCCTCATGAAAGCGCTTCAATCGACCTTTTATTTTTTTGACATATTTTTGCTCTACCCACTGTCAAAATAAATAAATTAAATTAGTTTGGGCGCACAAACAAAACTCGCATTGAGCGCTGCTTGGTTATCTGAGAGGACAGCTTTTTCCCACTTACGGTAGTTCTTCCATACAAATGAACGTTCCCAAACCTTTTTGTTTCCTTTCTTACGTCTCCAAGTCCAGCTTTTTGGGGTGCTTGATTTGTGTGTTTCTTCAAGTGGGATCAATCTCTCTTATTACTCTTGTGTACTGAGAAATCTCAGTCGAAGTGGAACTCTGCCACCATATCGTTTGTTGGTTTAAAAGAATATAGGGATTTCCTTCTCCTGCTTCTCAGAGCAACTTAGGTTTACTTAGTAGTTTATATCGGAAGCACAACTTTGTTACCGTATACTTAACCCATGGAATATAGAGCATGATTGTAAGATTGATATATGGTTAGCTCAGGTGGGTAGATATAGTTCTCCTCTAGAAGGCACCCAAGAGATCTTAAGATCCAATATATTGCTGCCACTCCAACTAACTTGCTTTTGAAAAAATCTAACGCATCTTATTAAAGCATTTCCATTGTTTTGCCATTTCCCAGGGTATCTAAGCTTTCGCTTAGATTTCCCGCTGTTTCTGTTTTGTAGCTTAGCATTTTCCCATTTTGGCCACTTGACCGAACCGACCCGCAAAACGTTAACTGACTAAAACACAAAAACTAAAAATGTTTATGTATTTTCTTACCCCCTCCCCCTCCCACTCTCTCACTCTCTGTCACTCTCCTGGGCAAACAAACGAGCCAGCGTTGGTTGCAGCAGTATTTTGTAGTTGCAGTTGCTGCCACAAATTTATGGGCTACTTACCGTACCCAAGCAACACAACAAAAACAATAAAAGTTTTTCCCCGCATTGTTCTCAGCTTGTTGCTGCTTGTTATGTTCGACGGCCGCGGCGTTTTGCCTTGGTTTTTCATTCATAAATTCCAGGCAACAAGATTTTAACATATTTTTGCACATTTTTCTTGTGGCTCTAAACGAAATTTCAAATTGGGCGGCGGCTTCCCCTTTGAAAACTCGAAAATGGGAATGGGAAATTGTGCATTGATAGATGGGCTTGAGATTTAATTAGGCAACTTTCCCAACTTGTGAACAGCACGCGCCGGAGATCTTCCGGCCGGTTTGAGCCGTACAGTCTATTTTAATCGCGGTGCAATTTTTTAATTTATGCACAGCACACTGAAAAAAGGCATTAAAAACCACAACAAAAATAATAAAACAAGAAAGAAAAAACTGCGAGCTGCTGCGCGAAATAAAATAAAAATTTTGATTTATGATCTTGTCGCTGAAGTTGTTCGTCAACAGCCGGCGATGGTCAGCGGCAGCAGCAGCAGTTGTTGTTGTTGTTGTTGTGGCGGTTGAAGCTGCCGTACAAGTTTGTTGTTGGCGCAACAAGTGCTTTTGGCAATATAACTCAACTTCGAGTCGGTCAGATGGCGATCATTCATAAAAGCCACCACCAGCAACAGCAGCAGCAGCAGCCGCGTGGCAGTTTATTTTTTCAAGATTTTTATCTTTTGTCTAAAAAAAAAATAAACATTTATTTAATATGATTTTTGCAAAATCTGATGGCAGCTTGAACAATTGTTGCGTGTGTTGAAAGCAAAAAAAACCGCTACAAGTCTTCTTCTGCTTGGAGCTCCACCCACCTCACCCCCATCCCCCACACAGCGGACTCCTCTTGGCCGTCTCTCTATGCTCTTTTGACTGCCATGGTTGACGGATTACGCAACTTGCCGGCCGTAGCATTTTCATTTTATTATTGTTATTATTGTTGTTGTTGTTGCCGTTGCTGTTGTTGCCGTGGAGCGTATAACAACAAACAATTGCATGCAATGTACAAATTTTCCAGCAACAACAACAACAAAAAAATGGAAAAAATTTGTTTATAACTTTGAATGCAAGTGTACAACCGCCGCCAGGCAGGCAATGACTTCAACAACAACAAAAAACAATGCCATGTCGTGGCAAAAAAAAAACTTTTCTTTTGAAAAGCCTTTGTCTGCCTCGCGCTCCCTCCCCTAAACTAACTGGCTGGCTCTGCTGTTCCATGCCCTAGAGTCAAGTGTCACGCACACTCCGGTTCCAGCTTCAACTTCAGCTCATTAAAGCCACATGCAAACGCAAACGCAAAAAAAAAAACCAACGTTTTCAAGTTCGCTGCTTAAGTCTTTCGTTGTTCTTGTTAGCAACATTAATGTTGCCAGGCTGAGCAAACAGAAAATCGTTGGCCCCGGCTGAAGGTGCAACAAAAGTGATTTCCAAATAAAATCGTTGCGGGCTGTTTTGGGCAACGCCTTCCCAAAACCAAAAAAAAAAAAAGAAAGCCAGCCGAGCCGCTGTTTCAACGAAACAAAAAAACGCTCAAAGGCTTCAAGGCCAACAACGGAACGCAACGCAACGCAACGCAACGCCTTGGACTCCAGCTCCAATCCATGGCCCGCAAATGAACGCAAGTTAACACGCCGATGCCGCCAAACAAATTGAAAGCAAATCGATGCGGCAACAGCAGCCGGCACCAGTCCCAGTTTCAGCCCGTGACCAGCATCATCATGATCATCAGCAGCAGCCACGTTCAAAGTTGAAACACGTGGCCAGCGGGCTAGTTGCAGCTTTGACCTCCAACTTGTAGCACGCACGTGGCTCTAGTAAAGCTACCTGAAGATCAGGGCAAGTGAACCCCTACGTTGAGGGGAAACTTGTTAGAAAACTATTACATACACTAAGAAAAATAATGCACATTCATACAAGCTACATTTATTAGAGGCAATAATAACTGGGTGAATGAAGATACAAAAGTTATAAGCTGAGAGCTCTTACCATGATGCAACCACAAGGAAATCTTTAGCTAGACACTGAAAGCGAAAGCTATTCATCATGATAACCTTTCACTAAAAGGAGGCTTGGTTGATCGGACAGCCGATTCATGAGGGACCAAATCCTCACTCATCAGCGATCTTGAGCCTGAAATGTCTATCAAAAGAGCAGTCTCTCCATGCCAGCGACGGCAAAACTGTTTGGGAATTCCAAAGCAGCATGCGCGCAAACACCAAGAAAGAGAGCCTAAAACAGACATTCGAATTTGTATGTGTTCGTGGCCTCCCTTTGGTCTTATATTGCACTCAGTGTGCCGGCAAACGCCAGCCTCGTCTGAAGTAAAAGGCTAAAAATGTTTGAATACAACTTGCATACAAACAGAAGTTTTTGTTGTTTTGAAAGAAACTATTTTTATTAAGTTTCGAACAACAACGCGGTGGCGTGCATTTAGTACTTTTATGACGGTTTTTAATGACCTTTATACTGTTAACTTCCTATTTCTAGCTGGCTTGAGGTCTTGTTATGCTATTCACATAACTTTAAACATAGGCACACACAACACATCTCCACCAAACAATTTGGTCCTTCGAGCCGGACTACAATATTTGATTACAATGACAGGACCTCCAATTTAGAAACGCAGTTTTTCATCTACCTGTCGGACACTAGGATTCAAGTTGAGAATTTGAATCGAATATATAAATAAGTTCAACTTCGCCGTAGGACATACATAACATGACTCGCAGAATATTTAACTAAATGTAAAATACATTGGCTTTTCAGGATTGTTGACTTTCTTTAAGGTGAGGAAAAAATGATGTAGTGGCTGGTGATGTGTAGCAACCATCGTTCAGTGGCTCAAGTTGGATGTGACTGCGTTGCTTATAGAGCGAAATGAGATGCTTTGAGAGCATCAGAAGGAAACGCATGCATGTATCAAAAAAAATATCCAAAGGATATGAAACATGATCATCCCTTGGATGATTTTTCAGCTCCGTTGGATGATAAAAGGATATTAAAGAAATATTCAGTCCAAATGGATACGGGAAATCATCCAAATGATATTTTTGCATATCCTTTTTTTTCTCTGTGTACCTCGAGTAAAGTCCTAGAAGAAACAGAAGAAATGTCCCCCGGAAATAATGTGAAACTTTCTTTAAGCAACAAATTTAATACATTTGAATATATTGTTATAATGTTATCTGAGAAAAGCAAAGACCTCAGAAATTCTGAAGAATTTTCGGTCCGGGAGTTCGAGCCCGTTGGAAAGCCTAAAGTTCGGTTCTCCGACCGGTTCCTTTACTTATGAAACTTAAGGTTTTGTTTCGATGCTTGGTTCTTCTTCTTAATTGGCCCGATATTTCAATCACAACCGTTTGACGATCTCGGCCGCTGCATTTAATGCCCACTTCTCGCCTCTGCCTTGTGCGAGCTGGCACCAATTGGCCACTTCAAGCACCTCAATGCCTTCCAGCACCTGATCTTTCCATTTTAGTTTCGGGCGTCCCAGCATTCTTCTTGTTCAGAATTCGTTCGCCCTCCGATTGTACACTTTTTTTGCTGGAGCTTCTTCATCCATACGAGTAACATGACCAATCCAGCGCAGCCGCTGTTGATTTATGCGCTTAACTAGTTAGATCAGTGTCCCCATAGAGCTAATACAGTTCGTGGTTCATACGGGTGCGGAACTCATCGCCAACTTTAACAGGTCCATAAATCCGCCGAAGGACTTTTCTCTCGAACACGCCGATCGCCTCCTCATTCCGCTGCTGTTCATGTCCATGTTTCTGCGCCGTATTGCAGGACTGGGATAAAGAGCGACTTGTAAAGCGCAATTTTCGTTTTTCAAGAGAGGCATTGGTATGCAAGAGTTATTTTTCTTAGATTCTGCAGACTGCTCGGACTGCTCGATGCTTGGTTCATGGAATCTTAATTGGAGTAGCCATTTTTGGTAAAAAAACTAGACATATTTTTGATGAGAAGATAAGTGCCCGGACTTAGGCCCGATTTCTCAAAGGTTCCGGTTGGCCAACCGCCGGTCAATTCTGTTCCTCCAGTTGACAAGCGGTCAAGTCATTTGGTGTTCTCAACAGCAGTTTCATCCGATATCGATAAATTCCTATTGCTGCATTAGGGTGACCAGACTCGGTCAATAAATTAGGTATTTTTGTTAGGGATTTTTTAATGTTATTGAATGCTGCTGGTAATATTTTTGCGAGAAATTGATTAAAATTGATTGCGATGCTCCAAAGGCAATAGCTGGGGACACTTGTTTACCTGCACGGCTTATCAAAGGAACGCTGACTACACAGAAGTCAGCTGCAGTGATAAGAAAGTTGCCACATGCATAAGAACGCAGCGCCGCCAAGTCCTGCTAACAATCCTATGCACAACAAATTTAATCGCAACTGAAGTCAAGGCTTTAACTTAAACTCTGAAACATTTAAAAAACAAACAAATGGAGCCTGTTTTTGTATACCGATAAAATATATCGATAACCCACGGCACTGAACTCGCGGTTAACTTTAACCAGTGCTCGAGCAGCGGTTAAGTCTGTTCCTCCGGTTGCGCCACACACAGCATGAGACACGCAATTTCGGTTAAACTGCCTGTCAAGTTGACCAACCGCACATTGAGAAATTGGGCCTTAGTAATGAAAAGCTAGCCTCTCCTTCTATGTACGTAGAAGTTTGGATACGTTAAGCCATTTCATAACTTGAATAACGCTAAACTTTCTTTTCGTTGTCGTAAAACGCCAAGTTTAAAATGATAATGATCCGGTCAATATATTGTCATAGTCTTGGAAGTTTAAAAAAAAAAACTGACTAAATTGATTCTTTGAACCGAACTTTTTTCCAAGATGAGGAGGTCCGGTTCGTGTCCAGGCTCAGAAGGTTAACAATTTAGATTTGGTTCTGTGTCCGGCTCGAACTCGAACTGAGCCGGTTCTCAGGGAGGAAAATTATCACCAACAAATATTCGACATCCGATATATTGTCTTTTTGAGCAAACATATCGATTTTTCAATATAACGATATTATTTCGAGCATCTCTATTAAAAACCAATGCTGCAAACGTCTAACATTCTGCAGAAAGTTCGCTGCAGAGAATCAGACACACCGTAAAGTCTTACACGTGTTCAGTTCCTGGACCTAACTTTCTTTGATACGTGAAACAATAGTTGAATGAACCATATGTTGGCTCTACATTCTATTTTTATTCCCGAGCTTGTAATATACAAAATTAAATAAGAATTAAAAAATGGAATGGGAATGGGATCTGGTTCGGGTGAAGGTTCAGTTTCGGAGAGATATGATTTGAGAAGTAGTGCTTCTTGGTCTGGTTAGGGAGTCCCAAAAATCTGAAACCAGCTTTGTGTTCGTTAAGGATTACGCCACTTTCTCAAATTCATTATATAGAAACTATGTCCAAGATCACTTCTTATCTTTATATCATCTAACATCTAGAGGTACCGCAACCTTTTCGCTTGCGTGATTAATGATCGAACCCCGGGGCTGAAAACAGAGATAAACATGCGCATTTTTGAAAGTCATCAACTCTTAGCGAATTATATACCATTTTTTTTATAGAATTTCCTGCACAGAAAAAAAAGTCACGATATTTAGTATCATTATTATTTTAGTATCAAAATGGCCTTCTTCTGCAAAAAATATCAAGATAATATGGTAGAGTCCATATAACTAGAAGTAAATATTGTCCATGTAAAATAAAAATAATTATATTATAGGGTGAAATTTGATATTGGAATTGATTTTTGATCATGCTTTCTCGGTGTATTCCAAGTTAATGTCTTTTTCAATTGACTCTTTCCCCCAGTGTAGCCATGGTTTAAATACTGCATGCTGATGTTAACTAAAGCTCACTGGCTCTCACTGAGTCTCACTGGGCATTGTCATGCAAAATATGCCACATGCTGACCATTTTTGGTTGTCCGTTTTGCAGTAGGCAAGTCCGTCTATGCGCCCCCCAGGGGCAACATGGTCCACAGCTATGCCATTGATCTTTATCAATGGAAAAACGTAGGATGGCGACATATGCGATGAATGAAGAGCGGGGCTTCATTAATTTATGCATATATAGGCAATGCGTAAAAAAAGTGAATGAGTTGGCCAAGTCTAGCCGGGCCGGGCCAGGCCTAGAGGGAAGCGCTGCTTAATAAACAATAAATATGCAATTAAGCAAGGCCAGTCGGCCGACTGCTGTTTATATAAGAAGCCGCTGGAGTCGCCTCCTCGCTCTTTTCTAATAGCAATTAACGTGGACGATGAGGCTGCTGCCGCTAACTGCTGCTGGTAATGAGAAATGGGCAGCACACACTCAACAATTTATAAATAAATAAAGATATTGATCTAATTTCTATATAGGCTCGCTGCCAGACCAGTTCCAACTTGGTCACAAACGTCTCGGTGATTACTTAATCGTGGACCGCTACTCTTTTTTTCATAAAGTTTCTGCTCAAAATTTATCATTATTGTGATAAAGTTGTTGGCCGTTAGATTCTAGGCTTTTGGCCTGAACTCCAACTTCGCGCGAACTCACGACAAGTCGGCTGCATGCCTAGAGCCAAATTTAGAATCTGCCGCAGACATATCGAGCATTTTACTAACTCAATTAGTGCTTTATAGGCAACGGGAGAAATGTATTGGGTTTGCCATTTGCGATAGGGGTATTCATAGAAACAATTAACGATTGACGATAACGTCCATCCGGACTTCTTAAAGCTGGTGTGTGTCCGTGTGTGTGAGTGTGTCGGACTATTGTGCAACACAAATGTTGTTTGTCAAATCCGGAAACTGTTCCCATGTTCAACGCTGTGAACTATTGAAAACTGAACAACAGCACAAAAAAACGCCCCAAAAGCCACGTTTAAAGTTTTTCTGACTGGCATGCAATGCGACTGCGAATGCGAATGGGAATTCGCTGGTTGTTGTTTTGTTTTTTTTTTTCGATTCACCTGCAAAGCCTTGAAATTTTGTAATTCTAATTTGTTGTTGCTGAAACTGACTCAGTTTTTTTCAGCAGCAAAAATTATGATGAAAAAAAAAATAGCAGCAAAAATGTTTCAACAATAAATCGGCGGCAGCATTTGATCAACAATTGTCAAGGTGAGATTCTAAGCAGATACAACAACAAAAGCGACTCATGACGACGACGCCCGGCAAGTGCAGTTCCAAGTAGTTGTTGCCTTAGGGGCGGACAACAACAACGAAAAATAAGCATTTTTAACTTTCTGTCTCTGTTGTTGCTGTTTTTTTTTTACAGTCACTGAAAAATATTAGTCATATTTAATTTAGTTTCGGGCTTTGTAGCAAGTGACAGCAAAAACTTTGTTTAGTTATGTCATTTTGGCTTGAAAGGGGGGCGGGCGGCGTGTGTATACACTAACTCTTTGGCCAGCTCCAAACTCTTCCCAAGCAACTAGTAAAAAACCAAACTTGTTTAATATTAATGCGATTCTGTTTAAAAGAAAAAGCAGTATTTATAAATTACAAATTCATCGTCTACCTCAACTGCGTCTGTATAAAACAAAAGATTATCAAAGTCTATTTGAAAGTTTGAATGGAATTTTGAAATGGGAGTCCCCCCTCGTCCGCGTGTAAGGCTACAATTTATTAATTAATGTAGAATCGTAAAATTTAGAATATTTAATAGGCATTTGGATGCATGTGTAGTATCTGACATTAACTTGACCTGCACCAACAAACTTATATAACAGATTTTGCAAAGCACTTGGAAAAAAGTGGTCTATAATTATTAACAACAACTCTGTGCCGTTCGGTCGCAACAATAACTGCAGGAAATGCAAGGCATCAGGACAGATTGGAACACATCTCTCATGCCTGATGCCTGCAATAGCGACTACCGTAAGTCTGCTAAAAACCCAATAATTTAAAAAGACTATTTGTCCTACTTAACCTAACCTTAAACTAACATGAAGATGAGAAAAATAACGCATTTTGACAAAGAAAATGTTCCTAAATAATAGACATTTCTGATCTACCGTCCATTGTCTACCGTCAAATATGGTACATAAGAACCTGCCGTGCCAACTTTTCTCAATATATTCCCCCGTCAGCTGGAGATGTTCCTATCTCATACTGTTCCACTCAACGCGTAAGCAATATTTTTGCGTCCACCACTCAAAAAATTGACATTCGCAACGAAATCGTAAACAATGTCAGCGTGCAAGTGATTGTCAAACTTCAAGTTTCGACTGTTGAAGAAAAATGTAAGTTAATTTGTTTCTATTTTTGTTTGGGTTTTTTAGTGTCGGACCTGGACCGGACTTCTGAGAGGGGTCCGGATTAACCAAACTCAACATGATTTTCAATATGTTGAAAAATATTTCTTATTAAATGGGGGCCCGTTAGTTGTACCCCCCGGGCCCGTAACTCCCTTTTGACGGGCCTGACTATGGCCTGCCGCACACAGACAGCTGAGCGGAGCGTACCACATCCGCTTTGGAAAATCAAACACACAGAGCACATATTGAGCGCGCACACGAACAGCTTAGCGGAGCGGAGAATTCTGTATGAAAAATTCGTAAGCTCCTCTAGCTCTGCTCCGCTCCGCTTTCTGTGTGTGGGGGGCCTATACGCCTACCCAGTCGTATACATCTGTCAAGTCAGGTGGATGACCTACAGCAAGACTTTAATAGATCAGTTTTCTTCTTCAAAAATGCTTCCAATCCATGGCAAAACTGCTACCTCAACCCTTTTTTGTTGTTAGTCAGAGTCAACAGAATGACACCTTTATTTCATTAATTTTTTCAAGCCTCTTCAATAAGTATCCGTTTTAGCTTACAATCGACAGTAGCATTTGCATCTAAGAGTAAAGTTAGTAGCTCTTTATTCTGGCAATTTTTAGGCGATGAAGAGAGCAAGCAAAGTTGGAGCGTAAAGTGCTCAATATTCTTTCTGAACTGAACTAAATCTTAATCTAAGCTCCTACTACAGCTGTTGAACCGAACCGGCTTTCACAATGCAAAACGGCCTCTCTTAACAGGCAGTCTGAAAAAAAGGTGTGAGAGTGGTGTGTATGTGAGACATATTGTATACGACACGCTTCGAATTTCACATACTTATGCGTGTTTTACTATATACTCGATATCCAGTACTAAATATTAAGTTCTCGACACTTAAAACTCTATACTCAGTACTCGATACTAAGTACTCACAGCTAAGTACTCGTTACTAACTACTCAACACTCAGTATTCGATACTTAGTAGTTGATACTTAGAACTCAATACGAAATAGTCGGTACAAAGTACTCGATTCTCAGTATTCGAAACTCAGTACTTGATATTAAGAACTCAGTACTCCATTCTAAGTACTCAATACTAAATACTCGATACTCAGTATTCAATAATTAATAGATTCGAAGTACTCGGTACTAAGTACTCGATACTTCGTACTCGATTCTAAGAACTCGATTTCATATCCAAACTTTTACGCAAGTCGATACTTAGTAGTCGATACTTAGAACTCGATACGAATTATTAGGTACTAAGTACTCGATACCGCTGGGTGGCTCAGCGGTAGGTGCGCCGCTGTGCTAGGTTGTGGGTTCGATCCCGCCTCGAACATCTAATGAAAAGTTTTTTTCTTTGAATAAAACTTTACACCCGGCCACACCTCTGCTGTTGCCCAGCATTCATAATTAGCCAGAAAAGCTTCTCAAAACTCCGTTCGGATTCGCGTTAACTGTAGGTCCCTTCTCTGTGCTAAAATTAGACGCACAAGCCAGTTTACTCGCTTTGGGCTGTGTCATCTTGACAAGCTGATTTTACTTTTTACTTTTAAGTACTCGATACTAAGAACTTATACTAAGTACTCGGTACTAAGAACTGATACTCCGTATTTGATACTCAGTACTCGATTCTAGTTACTCAATACTAAATAATCAAAACTAAGTACTCGATACTCATTATTCAATACTCAGTACTCGATACTCTGTACTCCTTACTCACTATTCTATTCAAATTACTTGATTCAAAGTACTCGATACTCCGTACTCGATTCTAAGAACTCGATTTCACATCAAAAACTGTTACCCTAGGACACAACGAAAACATTAAACAAATTGACATTTCACATCTGTCTTTTCTCAACGATCTCTTTGCTCACCCAATGAAAGTTTATTTCGCTCTCTTTAGCTGGGCAGAATCAGCCGAAAGATATCCTCTTCAAACTCTTACTGTAAGACAGCTTCGTGTGTTTCTCTCATCGAGAAGAATGAAACAAGAGACACGAGAGAAGCAAAAACAAGTAAGCAAATGAGTTTAATTTGTTCCTGTCACTGATGTAGCAGACAGCACAGAGAAAATAGTTGACCATATCTGGCTCGCTAACAAGTTTTAAGCCGAACCGAAACCTAAACCGCGGTTCAGTTAGCTCCAAAAAACAAGTAATGAACCCAACGAACGGTTCAGAAACTGTGTGAGCCACTTAGCCGAAACAGTCCTTATTTGCATTTTTTCTCTGTGTGTAGGTGTAGTTTGATTGAACTGCGAAACGGATACCGGACAGTCTTCTGGTCAATTTTAAGGCCATAAAAGAAAGAAAGAGAAAAATTTGGCGTTTCTTAAATGCAATTTTTCTAGTCCCCCCAAAGTGCTTAAATACATTACAGAGGTGTACTTTCAGTTATTCGTCCATCAAAACTTTTAATACCATCTCTCCCTCCCTCTATCTTTCATACTTTACCTCATTCAAAGAACCCACATTAAACCTACTTGAAAACATTTTCCACTTGGTGGCACTCTACTGAAACTGCATAGTTGAGTTGACATTCAACTAAACAAATTAAGTGCACAAAAAATTAAAAAAAAAAACTGGGGAATAAAACTCCCTAGACCAAGTAAAAATCATTTTTGTGGTCAGCATTATCATAATTACAGACGATCTCGATTGGGAAGGGGTTTGGTTTTGCCTTTTTGCCTTTATTTTTGTTTTTTTTTTTTTTTTTTGTTGTAAGATCCATAGCGTAGATAGCACAACAACAAAAAAGTGTGGCGGTTAATTGCACAATTTATATAAGCGCATTCTTTTTTTGTTTTCGTTCCTCTCAAAGTAATTTAAATATTATTTTTACCTGGCAAATGAAATCATGGTCAACTGACTATTATTTGTCGCTTTACATTTTCTATGCATTTTCACAAGGCAGCAAACAAAAGAGTGGAAAAACGTGGAGAGTTAACCAAGCGTTAAAAGTTTTGTCTGCTATTGTCTAAATGATTCCAAAGATCTATGGGGTGGAATACAACAACAATCCGTGCAGTAATTGGTGTCAAAGTACAAGCAGGAGGAGCAGCGGCCGACATACGAGTAGTTTAATTGGCATCGCATAGCAAGTGCACCGGGCGGTTGTGGGGTTGGTCGATATTTTTGGTAAATTTGAGAGCCAATTAAAATATGAGACTCGATGAGTCAGCCAGCCAGCCACCCACCCACCAGAAGATGGTTGATAGTGCAAATGCAACAGAAATAATAATTATAAATATTATCGCCTAACTGAAATCTTCCTCGTTGGAGGCGCACAGGCAACGGCATCCTTGTCTGCTGGAAGTTGTTTACTCTCCTGTGTGTGTGTGTGTCAACACATAAACGTGCAATTAACCCTTGACTGCCTACCCTCCCTGCCTGTTGGCATTCAAACTATGCGCAATAATCATAAAATTTTATTTATTTGAATACTCTCACTTGGTCAGGTTTATATACCTGTCCCCTTCCTCCCTTTCTCTCTCGGGTGTTTTGTAATTTCCTGAGTTGACGGATGAAGCTAAAGCCTGTTTTTGAAAGCAGAAAAATATTGTGAATGAAATGCGAAACTTGCTTTCAGCTTTCAGCATCAAATCTGCTTAAAGATCACTCTGTGTGGCAACTTTTAGTGATGGAATGAAGATTGTGGCCGATAGCAACAGGATGATGCCTCTCTATAATAACCAGAAATTTTCAATTTCCATTTCATTTCTTTTGGCACGCTTTATGGGTCAATTTCTAGGCACTATCATAGTCATATCAAGATTATGTGCTCGGCACGTAAAGCTCTCCAAAAATGCAAATGCGGTCAACTAGTAGTAGCTGGCTGAGAGAAGTGAGAAATTGAGAAACGCCACAGACGACAACAGCAGCAGCAGCAGCAGCAGCGGCAGCGGCTCTCAAGCAATGCATCATTGTTAATGGCAACTTGTTTGTTGTTGTGGCTACTGTGGTGGTGGTGATGGTGGTTGTTGTTGTTTTTGTAGTACCAGCATCAGCATTGATCAAACTTAATTCAAAGTTCCTGTTACGCGAGCTCACGGTGCAAAAAAAAAAAAAAAGAAAAATTTCGACATAGGGAGGCGAGGAAGCTGCTGCTGCTGTTGCTGGTGGGTTGCCGCTGCTGCGTGTGCGATTAAGACGTGCTGCTGCCGCTCAGTTACATTGTATTATGTGCCATAATTTAATTGACATTGCTCGCGTAAATCAGGCAATCACTGATATATACGATGTGTGGCCGCTGTCCGCTGCTGCCGCTGCTGTTGCTGCTGTTGTTGCGAACGTGACGTCTGAGGCTGAACATTTAAATGCGGTCAGCCAGTTTTTCATTTTTTTTTTTAGTTGTTGATACTAACTAGACACTTGTATTATTTAAATCAAGTTGTGCTAGTTTTTTTTTTATTTTTTGATGTGGAAATTAATTTTATTTTGAAATTCCCCTGAAATTTGAGTGTTTTTTTGTTGTTGTTGTTGTACTTAGTTGCGTTGAAGTCCATGACCTTTGCGCAGTTTCAGAGCATTGGCCACGTTCATGTTAGGGGTGGAGCAGACTTATCGCAGGCAACCCAGAATACGGGCAACAAAGAGCGCGAAGGTGTGCACCGTGGGCGATGCGTCTGCGTCTGCGTCGTCGCAGTCATCGTCAACAGCAACAACAGCAACAACAACAGAAGTAGCAACAGCAGCAGCAGCAGCAGCAACCAAACAGACAACACACATAAAGCAGGCGTTGTTGATTTTTAAAGACAGGCCGAGACACAACTTTTTAAGACAGGCAAAAATTGTTAGTAAGCCAAAAATGTTAAACTCCACATTTCTTTACCTAAAGTAGTCCTTAGGAGATACATAGGTAGCTGTATAGAGCTCGACTCCTTTTTACTTTAGCTTTCAAAGCGTTTGGTCATAACTTGAATTTCAATGTGGTGAAAAAGATATGTAAGGTTTCCCTTTTGAAATACTGAAATAGCCAACTTTTAAAGTGACCACTTGCAATTACTCATTTGATCTGGAAAGTTTGTAAGTTACTGAGAGAAGTGAGTATTTAACAAACAGTTTATTTTTAAACTTTAACAGCTTCAGAAAGGCCCTTTTTAGAACACACCACCAACATTAAGAACGAGAGCGTAAGTTAAACTCGGCCCTGCCCGAGTTCGATATATCCGTTACTCAGGGCAATTAAAGTTTAATTGTCTTCGCTAATGTTAATTAACAGAGCATTAACATAAATGTAATCATTTCAAAATTATGTAAACAAACAGAAAAGTATGCAACGTTTTTATGACCTTTAAGACTCTGCCATTTATTATCCGATCTTTATGAAAATGATTCAAAATTGAAGATAACAGCCAGACGGAAACCTCTCCGACGCTATAAAGTATATATAAAAGATCGGATGAACGATAATTAAAGTCGGGCTTGACCGACTTTTTTTCTTGTTTTGCTTCCACTGCTAAACTCAATCAGCTATTTAGTCAGTCAACGAGTTTTACGCAGCGTATGAGCTAAAGCTCAGCTAAGAGACCAGCTAAAAGCTCTAGCAACCGTTTAGCTACCTTTTTATACTCTGTACCAGAGGCACACAGAGTATATTAAGTTTGTGCAAAAGTGTCCGTCTGTCCGTCCGTCTGTCCCTATGAACAAACAGATCTCAGAGATGGTAAGAGATAGAGGTGCTCTTTCAATACAATTTATAGACAGCGATCCGATGAGCCTCCACGTAGATCTAGAGAGCAAGCCGACACTCACCTAAGTCTTTCTTCTCTTGTATGGTCGCGCCCCAACACCCACTCCGCATGCACCACACAACGCAATACTTTTATATTCTTCGCTCGCGTTATCTGCTCAGTGGACGGCAATTACAAATCCTTGTTTCGTTGGCACTGGCGCTCTGAGCCGTTGAACGGTTCATCTCTGTTTTTCTCTCAGGGTCTGTAAAAACTTTTTGACACGACGCTCGTCAGATCTGAGAGATGGTAAGAGATAGAGGTTGACATGTAACATATGTGTTTCTTATACTTGCAGGCATATCAAGTTTATTAACAATTTTGGCCACTTCCCCTCCAGCCCACGCAATATCGAAAAACGTCATATCTCCCACAGTTTTATAGATAGAAGGTTCGAACCTTCTGGACATATTAAGTATTCGGGATTCTTTATCGATCCGCTGAAGGAATTTCAAAGATCGGATGAACGAGGAAAACAAACAATTATGGGCAGCACCGGTAGCAACGGTGATGGGCAGCACTTTACAGGTACAGAGTATGTTATTGTCGGGCTTGACCGACTGTCTATCTTGTTTTATATGGGATTGACACCCAGCTTAATCGACTTAGCTTGTCTGAGTACTAGGCTTAAGCTTTAACAGTCTTTGAAGGCCCTTCAAGAACACACCACCAGCACTTAAGAAAAAACGACCGTCCAAGACACTTGGGGTGTGGTTTAGCGGACTCCTTTTTAAAAAATTTCATTCGCGAATTTTAGTTCCAAAATAAGACCGGAAAAACACCGGCGTGTTTGTTGCTGGCTGAGTGCTGAGCCTTACGGCTGCGTTCTCTATTGTGATTTATCGCAATGTCTCACGTGGGGTTGACAGTCATCAGCGTTAAGATGCCGACTTTCATGCTAAGTGCGAGGTCCCGAGTTCAATTCCCATGAGTGAGCTCTTGTTTTACAACAACAATGCAAGACCTAGAGTATGTGCAGTAGGGACCTTTGATTCTTGGACTTTAGGTTGCTATACAGCATGAACTTTTTATGAAAGTTACTCAAAAGATTTACTGGAAGTTCATATTTTAACAAGTACATAAAGGTACCTTCCTCTTGGGCTAGCTTAAAATGTAGTTTTTATTTCAACTTTGAGGCATAACTCTCATGTTTTATTCTCTATAAAAACTCTCCCACCACCACTACCAACATTTTCTTGCCGGTCTGCGCTTCACTTCCATTCTGGAGAGCTCCCACAAGCGCCGTTTTGGCAGTTCGTCTGCTAAACTTGATGTTGCTGCCAAAATCCTTTGTTTTCAGCCAGCGAGGCCTCCTACAAAAAAAAAAAGAGTTTTTGTTTTTTTGGTTTTCTGTTTTAAGCGTTGCGCCCTTTTGTGAGCGCTGCACCAAGAAAACCAGATCAAAATGTGCCGATATGAGCTCATAAACACGCAGTTTAAAAGTATTTGGGGGTTTTTTTTTCATTTTTGAAGATATTTTTTTTATATATAAAGTTTTTGGTGGCTTGTTGAGCGGTTCGCACGAACCCTTCACATATTTAATTTTTGTCTTGCGCTGTCAGTTTTGGAGTTTAAGTTTTTGTATATTTTTTTTTTGGGGTTATTGAAACATTTGGCAATCAACTTGAACGTTCTATGTAATTATTCAATTAGGTGAAGTGTAAAAATATAATAAACAAAAACGAAAGAAAAAACAGTAGCCAAGATTTGTGCTTTAATTGAATATTAATTATGCAGCCTGGGCCATTAGCAATGACCGGATGCACTTTCAAATCAAACAGCAAGTGGCCTAGTGAAAGATTCAACAGGGAATTGCAAACAAACAAAAAAAGAAAAACACAAGACAAAAACAAGTTTTTGTGGACGTAAAATAATTAAATTACCATAGTAAAAACAGCAGGCAGCAACAATTTGTTATGGTTTTTTTTTATACACTAGCCAAGAGTGTATAATAATACTGCACAGAAAATGGCAAAGCTTTGGAAGAAAAAAAAAAGCTAAGAAGGCTTCTAGATAATGCACCGACTTAAAAGAAAAAAACGAACCTTTTTTAAAGAACTAGTCCAAGTTGGGTTTGGGTTCGTATGGTTGTTAAATTGTAGAGTTCTGTTCAATAGTCAATAATCGGCATAGAGAAAAACTATCGAAATCAACAGTTTTTATGGAGCTCTCTATTTGGTTTCAAATCAGATAACAATAATCTATTTCTTACATTGAAAAGATCGATTTGAAAATGCCCGACTGACTGATTGTCAACTATAGCCCAAACCGCTTAACTAGAGATCTAAAATTTTACAATGATCGAAGACGCGACGGGTACAGCTAGTATCCTGTTTAAAGCAAAGGCAAAATAGGCCTATAAAGGGGATTAATTTAAAAAAATCAAAGAAGGTTTTATATAAAATTTATAAGAGAAAAATTTGAAATTTTCTTATTTGAAGAGAAGAATTTAGTTTCAAAAACTAAATAAGACAGGAAATTCTTGTTTTAGGTACGAAGTTCTTGATTCGAGAATGGTTTTGTATATGTTAACAGCCATTCGGCATTGATTTAGAGCTCAATATAAGCCTTTTATAAGTTTCAATTAAGTCCTTTAAGTTTTTAAAATTAAACTCCAACTTCTAATTAGCCTATACATTCTTAAATGGAGTTCCTTTTTTGAAACCACTGTAGATATCATCTTAAGCTTGTTCCTTTTAGCATTATCATTCCGTTTTTGGCTTTATTCTTAAATCTATCTATCTTGAGTTGTTCTTCAATCTAGAAGATTTGTACTCAAGAAAAAAGTACGCTCTCCGCTTTAATTCGATCTTATTTATGCAACGTTTCGAACTAAAAGTAGGAGCATTTTATTAATTTGACAACCAAATTATCTTAATTTAATTTTCTTTGCCTTTGTATAAAAAAAAATTTGCATCTATTTTTGAAAAAAGAAACCCCACCTGAGTCGTCTAAGTATTCGACACTAGACTACTTAGTACTCATAATAAAAAGTCGATTCTAAGTATACTTGATACTGAGAACTCGCACCTAAGTAATCGATATATCGTCTAACGAAACCGCACCTAAGTACTCTAAACTTATTATTTAATACTTAGTACTCGATTCTAAGTATTCGAGACTAAGTACTCGATACTCAGACCTTGATACTCAGTACTCGATACTAAGAACTCATAGCTGAGTACTCGTTACAAAGTACTCGATACTCAGTAGTCGAGAAGCAATGTCGATACTCGGTATTCGATACAAGTACTCGATAATAAGCAGTCGATTCTAAGTACTCGATACTAAGAACTCGCACCTAAGTAATCGATACTTATTATTTAATACTTAGTACTCGATTCTAAGTATTCGAGACTTTGTACTCGATACTCAGTTCTCGATTCTAAGCTCTCGATACTTAGTACTAAATTCTAAATACTCGATACTTAGCATACTTGATACTCATTACTTGATTCTTTGTACTTGATAATAAGTACTCGATACTAAATTCTCGATAATTAGTATTCGATACTCAGTAATCGACTTTTAGTACTCGATACTAATTACTTGATACTAGCTACTCGTTACTCAGTATTCGATACTCAGTTCTCGATAATTAGTCTTCGATACTTAGTCCTCGATACTGATTATTTGATACTCAGTATTCGATACTAAATATTCCATTCTCAGTGTTCGACTCTCAGATTCGACTCTTAGTACACGATACATAGTATTCGATACTCAGTATTCGATTCTAAGCACTCGTTACTCAATATTTGATACTCAGTACTTGATTCTAAGTACACTGTGCGGATGTGTGTCCGGCAGTGTGTGTGTGTCTGGCCACCCAACTCTCCCTCCCACTACACTTAAGCGCTTAACAACAAAACATGCCATGTCAGCGTGATGCCTGATATCAAAATTTACTCCTACTAAAATCTTTCGTACCGAAATTAAAGATGTATCACATCAAAAGGTTAAATTCAAGACCTTTTTTAGGAACGATTAGTTCAGCTTTTTCTTAGTGTATGAATATATCTTGCTGTATACCTATCAAAGGAACAATCGGTCTAAAAATGATATCAAATGAGAAAAACTTGTGAAACTTTGATTCAGATTTCTGAGCACTTGCAAGTGTATTTCGACTTCGGCTTAGAAAAAGTTTGCCTTCACATTTTTTTTTTTTTGCAGGTGTCAGAACTTTGGTTAAAAAATTCAACATGCAAAACTTTAAGACGCAACAAAATCGTAAAACACGCCCCAAAACTAGACTAGCACCGGGCCCCTCCCTTACCTTACCTTACCGTACCTAGCCTCACCTCTGCCCTCCTGTGCTGAAGGCCATTAAGTAAGTTGCAGTTAGTTGTTTTTGTTTGTGTAACGCATAAATCTTGAGCTAAAGTACAATGCTTTTTTTTTTTGTTTGCCTGGCTCAAACATTGGCGTGGACCTGGCAAATCAATAAAAAACTTCCGCTGCAGCCAAATCGACGGGGCGGTTTTAATTAACACGCGCTAAAAGCGAAAGTCCTACTACTGCCTAGGGTTAACTTCAGTTACAGTTAGTTGGACAGACGGTTGGTCCCCTTTATGGTGCACTCATAAATTAATTTTTGGCATTTTTTGGACAACTGTTTAACCCCTTAAGTGCCCTGGGGGTCAGGCAGATAAACCAAATTGATTGTGCAGGCAGCCACAAGAAAGGCGGAGGCGTGGCTGTTTGTTTAGTTGTTGTTGTAGTACACTCTCCCTCTCTCTCTCTCCTTCTCGCTCTCTGGGCTAGGTAAATCAGGGTTTTATAGGGTGACTGTAAAAATTTATAGCACGACTGTCTCAGACCTCAGACGTGTCTGCTGCATATATATTCAAATGCCTCATATCGCGATAAACAACTTAAGGCTGGAGCAACACCCACGCCACGCACACACACACACACACACACACATGCACACACATTGCAGAGGGCCTTTAACTTGTTTTACAAGTTTTTCCTATACCACATTTCTTGAACTTTTGTGGCACACTAATTCAATTAGGAAGCCCACGCCCACTATCAATAAATTTCTCTAAAACGAGACTCATTCACATTACTCATTTTCAGCTCATCTGGGGAAAACTACATACTTTGCAAAAAAAAAAAAACAAAACAATGCAACTGGGGATTGGGTGGGTGTCGTCTCTGTTGTCTCTTTTTTTTTGTGGGCAGCAAAGCGTGCATTTTACCAAATTGACATTGACACACGTGGAGCAGAAAAAGTACCAAGTTAGTTAGTTAGTTGCATGTATGCATATGTATGTGTGAGTGAGTCTATCTGTCTGTCAAGTGAGGGTCACAGGCGTAGGAGGTCGTCATCATTGTTGTAGTTGCCGTTGTTCTGCTTGTTGGCGTTGTCTTTGCTCGTTTGTCAGTCAACATTAGAGGCATGTCAACAATTCAATTTGAAAAAAGAAAAAAAAAAAACAGGAATTAGCCACCGCAAAGAGCGTAGGAAACAATGGCTGAAAGGATTAAAATAGCCCAAGGGAAGTGGTGGTTAAGAATATGAATTATGGTCGAGGGATTTTAAAGGGAATTGTAAGCTAAGTTGGAATCTACACTTAAGTGGTTATAGTTATTCGGCTGAGTAAAGAATTAAAGAAAGTTTTGAAAGCTCTCTGCCTGTGCTTAAGAATATTTATTCAGTTGACTGTGGCAACTTCTCTGCTCCCATTGCCGACCACTGCTTAGCTCCTCTTTAGAGAAAAACAATTTTATAATACCCTCTGCAAGGGTATGATGATGTTGAAGGAAGTTTAAGGAGCCATAGCTGACTAGTAAATAGTCAAAGTGTACCTAATAAGAATGCAATGGAATAAAGCAATACTTTGTGCTTTGCTTTTTTCTAATAAGTTTAGAGTTTTGCAATCTTTAAGGGGGACATCTGAGTAAAATTTTAAAAATCGAAATTTTTTTCGCTTAAAAATTCTTTAGGGTCTTTCATTGAATTTTTTTACATGCATTTATTTATAGCTTGATATAAAATATCCCCCAAAAGGATTTTCGAAAACCAATTAGTTTAGGAGATATAGTCCTTTTAGTGACCCAATGTGACCTAAATGTTAAGTTTTCTCCGGTTCACCGACCATTTTGATGAACAAATGAATTCGACGAAATTGTCAGCTCTTTAAAACTGCATTTAAAATTTTGATTTTTTTTTCCAAAAAATTACTTCAAACTTTAAACGCGTTTATCTCGAAACCACGTTTTTCGAACTGGCGGCCATGATATCTCCAGTTCAACTGAACCGATTTTCATGAAACAAAGTGGAATCGACGCAGAATTGTCACCATTCTCGGGTGAACCTCGACCATAATTTTAAAAAATTTTTACTATTTTTTTTTACACTAAACTACAAAAAAAAGCCCGAAATTGAAATTTTTTTTTGAATGGCCGCCATTTTGTCAAAAAAATCACAAAATTAAGTTTGAGGTTCAGCCGAGAATTACATCTATACTGATTATAACCCCGTTTTTTTCATTTCGGACGCTCCGGAGACCCGGAATCGTGGCCGCCGTGACGACACCTTTTTTTTCACCACCAACTTTGAAGTCTCATTACTTTTTGAACAGCCCTCGTATCGAGGCAAAAAAATTTTTTATTTACTTTGAACCTTTTGTAATACAATAAATAAAAAAAGTTTTCAATTATTCTTTGCGTTTTCAAATAAGATTTTTTTTTTAAAAGGGTCCAAAAAACGGGTTTTGAATGAGAAGACCCCCTTAAAGCGTTGGTTTACACTAATCCCGGAAACTCCAGCAGAAGCCAACTCTCGCCGAAGGAGACCTCGACATCGTATAAAATTAAATATTCTAGGAAGGTTCTCTTTTCGTCGCTCCGAGCGAAATTGGATAGGACATACTTTTGAGAAATAAGTGGATGTAATAAAGTTCGCCTAACGAAGTGCCATATAAAACAGATTATTTAGTTTATAAGCGTCTCTTTTCCATTCTGCTTTAACTACGCCTTTTAAAGGGCTTTGCCCAGTTAAACCATAAACTAATTCTCGTCTAAGACAATGAAATCTAAATAGAACTAGTTCCATTAGTCCTAGAGCTGGTTTTATTAAACATCTAGAATAAGACTTAATTTAACGAAATTCACTTCCCAAAAAATGTACAAAATTAATCTAGAAATTATGGTCCTCATATGATTTGACTTACCTGTGTTTGCGTCAGACCCAAACTCGCTGCCAATTCGGCACGTTCCGGCAAGGCCAGATATTGGGTGCGTTGGAAACGTCGATTCAGTTGCTGGAGCTGCAGTGAACTGTAAATGGTTCGGGGTTTGCGCATTTTCTTGCCCTTGCCATTAACACGTAAGCCAGAGTCTTCGCATTTGTCGGAGATGGAAAAGTCTGTACCACAAAAAAAAGAGAAGAAGCGGGGAGAAACAGAAATCAGAACTCTGCATAAAGATGCAATGATGAATTTATAATTAGGCAACCACAAAAAAGGAGCACAGCGTGCCGCGGTATTTAACCCTTTCCTGGACAACAACTGATGCATATTTATGAGCAAATGCGGAATGCATAAAACTGTTACATTTATGGAACTGGCAAAATTAATTGCTAGAAGTCGTTCGTCCGTTGGTTAAGTAACTTGTAAATGTCATCGAATTAAAGTTAATTGCATAAACAAAAAGCAAAAGTTCAAAGCACCCGAACTGCAACGCGACGACGCTGCTAATTGTTTAAAAATAACACGAAGCTACCAAACTATTATTAAACGCCAAATACGGCGTGTGTGTGTTTGTGTGCGAGTGTGCGCCAAAAATATTGGCGCCCGAGTTGAGGCACGTGCTGCGGTGGCTTAATGACAAAATGGCAACCCTCAGACAGAGAGCAAGCGAGATGGCCATACGACCACCCAGCGGCCCATTAGTCAGACTGACACTCAGTCCCTAGTGTGTGTGTTTGTGTGCGAGTCTTTGGTCGCCATTTGTCCAAGAATGGTGCAATTAATTACGCCAAACGAAAGCGTAATTACGGCAATTATAATTACACAAACACACTCGCACACTCACACATGCATTATTCGTTGGCGGGTAAAATGTGTACGTAAAAATTAATCATCAATGAGAGGAGCCAACGATCAGCTGTTTTTTAGCCAATTTTTATTGTCTCTGTACTCAAACTCAAGTGCAAGTACGTCTACGGGTAGCGTCTGGCCTCAAGGTTAATTGGCCAACGTTGCGTATGAGTGACGAAAGTCCAAATTGTGTTGGCGTTGTCTACCACAGCAGCAGCGGCAGCTACAACAATAACAATAGCTGAAAATGAATTGCTTTTCACTTACAAACAAAAACTGCTCAACCAAAACGCATAAAATACACAAATACATGCAGAACGAAAATTGTTTAACAAAATATACACAAAAATGTCACAGTCAAGCGCGCAATTATGCCAAAGTCTGAGAATGGAAGAGTCGCCAACTGAAAGGGAAATAATATGGATAAAATGGAAACAAAAGAATACGCTGAGAGATTGAAGCGAAATTGATTTGGCTAAGAAGATAGCGAAACATTTTGATGACAATATATAGAAATCAGAGAGGTCAGAGACTAGAGAAAATATAAACAAAATTGTAAGATTTCATTTGGATTTTGTTGAAGATTTTAGATAGTGGTCTTAATTACAAAATTGGCATCGTTCAGCAAGAGCGCTATGATCACTATCCAAATGGCCTTAATAAGAAAATGGCTGCATTCAGCAGAACAGCTTGATCCCTGATTAATTATCCAAATATTTATAATGGATAGGATCTAATTTAAGACTATAGAAAAAGGACTTAACATTCTGATCACTATTAATTTCTAATTCAGCAAACTTTGAGCCGTGATCATGAATTTCTTTTGAAGGATTTTGTTTAAGACTATAAAAGAGAAGACAAAGCGGACTTCGTCTGTTTCAATACCCTTGCAAGTGCTCGTTTTGATATACAGATTTCGACCAAATTTTGTAAAATCGGGTTGAATGTAAAAAAACGTTAAAATTGAATCAAAAAAGAATTTTTTTTTTGCTTAGACCCATTTTCCGACAGATCGGTCCTAAAGCAGCTCTAAGAAGTACTCATCAGATTCAGTAAAACCCATTTTTCAACTAATCGTTCGACTGGCAGCTACATTCTTTAGTCATCCAATTTTGACAAAAATTTATAGAATTAGGTGGTCATTTAAAATAAACAAGTACCAAATATCAAGACGGTACCATTAAAACCAAAAAGTTTTTCCTACTAAGACTTTTTTTAGACCAATCTAACTTGTTTTTCGACTGAAGGTTCAGGCTCCTTGGCAGCGATGAGATATAGTCAATCGTTTCGATTCCGTCATATTCGGGGGTGTCCTGGAAATCTCTTCGGTTGGTTTGCAAATCGCTCGAGAAATCCGACGGTGTCCCAGAACTTCAAGAGATTTAGTTTCTTCGAAAGTCCAGTTCGAAAGTCTACAAAAACAGTGCTAAATTGCGTAGTTTTGTGAAGTCGCTGTTGGTTGGTTTATGTATTGGCTGGTTTGTGTATTGGTTGGCTTGCCAAAATCTCCTAACAAAATACGAGAGGTTTGAAAACAACCGAAAGAGATTTAGGACACCGAGAATTGGCTTTGGGTTGGAATTTGGTTGGAAGAGATTTCTGGGACACCGCCGATTAGCAGCGTACAATAGAAAGACGACTCTGTAAAACTAGTTTGCATAGAAACAGCTCAATAAGCTCAGTAGTCGCCATTGTTTTGGTACACGTCCAGATGGAGCCAGCATACCTCCAAAAAATAGTACAGGACTATTTCCAAGACAGAATACAAATATATGAAACAGACCAAGGCCCCGTACGCTATGCAGTGACTGGAGCAGTACCACAAGGCTCTGTCTTATGACCATTGCTGTTGAATCAGATGTACAATGGTATACTGAAGCTTGAACAATTATTGGCTTTTGCGGACGACATAGCTCTAACTGTGGTTGGAAAATACCACACAAACATTGAGCAATGCATCAACAGAGCGATAGCTACTGTCAGCGAATGGCTTAGTAATTTTGGATTGACACTGGCTTCTGAAAAAACAGAATTGGTACTAATCAGCAGCAGGAAAATAGAAGAGACTGCCAACATTCTTATTGGCAACTCTGCAATAACGTCCGGACCACACCTGAGGTACCTTGGGATAACAATAGATCATAGTCTGAGTTTTAAGCAACACCTCTTAGAAGCGACAGAACCAACACAACACAGAACCTACAAACGGTCTGCCAACTTGATACGACGTTTATGTGCTCTGCGCAGCATTGGCGATAGCTGGCATCATCCCACTGGATCTCGCAGCACAGGAATCTGCAGAGTTCAGGGTAAGATTGCCGCCGGCTCCGTTGATAGCAACTCAACGACTTGAAGTGCGCAGAAAAACCCTACTACATTGGCAACAACGATGGACAGAATGGATGGACAGAAGACATGGTCATATCGACTACTACCTGACGCAACTCCTGACATTTATGTTATATTAATGCATCAAAAGTTTTTGGCTTTGGGTGTTTGCAATCATAAAATGGGGCTCGCTCGAAAATCTTGTTGTTGTAATTTGCCTGCCTAAATGTGGTTTCAGAAAAAAGGTGAAATCTTTTGAATGTTGCCCCCAGTGGAAATCTCCCGAAACTTTTTGTATCGTACCGCGAAGTTTTTTGAGCATACTGATGGAATAAAAGTCCTCTCGAAATCCGACCGTGTGCGTACTGTGCTACCGCCACAAGCCATCAAAGCCGTGCAAGATCGAATTCGTCGAAATTCACAACGCAAGCTGAAAATCATGTCTCGTGAGATGAATATCAACAAGGACAGAATGTCGCGCATCCTAAAACGTGACTTAGGACTCAGTGTATACAAGAGACAAACCGGCCACTTGCTGACAACAGCATTGAAACAAAAACGCAAGACAAAATCGAAAGCATTGCGTCGCCATTGCGCGAACAATGCCCAAAGACGAATTCGGTTTACTGACGAGAAAATTTTCACCATGGAGGAATCGTTCAACAAACAGAACGACAGAGTGTAAGCTGTACTGTATCATCAAAACAAGCGTCCGAACTCATTCCGAGAGTTCAGAGAGGTCACCATCCGGTCGCCACGCTCCATTTTTGTTAAGAAATGAAGTCAAAACTTTGGCGAGAGTCTGTCAATCCGACGTTTGGGAAAAGGTTGTGAAGTCTCTCGACACGACATTATTTACAAACAAGCCGTGGACCTTTTAACAAGACTCCGCTCCAGCTCAAACGGCAAACACGACTCAAACATGGCTAAAAAACCATGTACCAAACTTCAATTCTACGGATGATTGTCCTGCTGGTACCCCGTTCATGAGGCTATGGCTTGCTCTACTCAACACTCAAATATGGAGTCTTTGAAGCTCGCCCTTGTCCGAGCAGTGGACAATTTCCCAATGCATGAGGTGCGCACTGTTATCGATGAGTGGCCAGTAAAACTTCGGCGTTGCTGAAAGGCCCAAGACTGGCATTTCGAATACCGAATAAAAATAAGAAAAAAGTTTTGAAAAATATTTATACGTTTTCAATTGCGAGTGCTAAGTAGTTTATGTGGTCGGAAATGAATAATTCTAAGCGTTTCAAACTTCTGGGCCAAATTATAGTACCCCTTGCAAGGGTATAAGATCACTAATCTAATGGGACTACTTCGAAAATGACCATATTCAGCAGAACTCTTTGTTTATATGTGTTGGTAGTTTTTATAGATACACTTTTCCAATCACATTTTACTTTGAATATTTCAGTAACGCTTACCAAAACTCAAAATGGCTGTATTCAGCAGAAAAGCTTAGTCGCTGATCAATGATTTAAGTTTTTTCACTGGATAGGACTTGGCTTAGGTCGATGAGGAAAGCCATACATTGTCATGATGGGCTTTATAAGAAAATGTATTCATTCAGCAGAACTGCTTTTCAATGATCAATATCAATAATAAGTATTTTTAAGGGTCGAAATTTGCTAGTAAACGAAATTTGCCTTATACAAAGATTGGAGAACTTTAAACTTGCGATTTTCAACTCGACTATTCAGTCGAGAATTAATGGAATCAAGTATACAATACTTAAACATGTATATTAGTGCATTCTTGGCAACCTAATCCACTGAATACCTTAGAAACTTTTCATTTCAGGTATATTTCATCTCTTGATCCGGATCACGAATCAAAACTTAGCAGACCGATGTCGATCTGCTAGCTTTTACACGCGGACTGCAGCAGAATTTCTGACTGCATGACAGCAGCACGTCGAATCTGTTCGGTCCTTAGGGGTTACATATAGCAAACGAACTGTGATGTAAAATTTTGACACGAAGACTTTGATTGAAGGTCTTAAACTTCGACTTACTGTCAACAGTGCGCCGACAAAAAGGATATGAACTAAGGCTCAAACCAATGCCTTGCGTTCGATGCTTTGAAAAACCTTTAGCTTAGCGGCAGGTTTGAGTATTTTCTTTTTTGTTTTTCTCCGACTGTTTTCTAATAATGCAACTGCTGTATTCTTTAATGTTTCCTTTCATTCTGGGCTTTTCACAGTTCAATAGACCTGTTGTTTGTGTATCGAATTTTGAAGTTTTGGGCACCAAAGTCTAATGAGAGGGCGCTCCAGCAACAATCAGTTGTCCGGCTTGACTTTTCTACTCCCCATCCATAGCGGGTCAGAGTTTTGGTGCTTTTAAATTGTTGTTGTTGTTGTTGCAATGATTAAGTTATTGAGGGACCTTTGAACTTCCCTTCGCTGAACTAAAACTGTATAATTCCCTTTTAATATTCTACCCTTCAATTAAAATCTTAGTTGAAATTTTTCAAAATTTTATTCTTTCCTTAGGTTATGAACGATACTTTCTAACAATGTTTCACCCTTCTCTATATTTTCATCATATTTTCTATATTATTCGATCTCGCTCATTCTTTCTCAGGCTTTAAGCTATAAAAAACAACTTGAATAAAAGCAGAAGAGAAAAAAAAACTAAAAAGCCGAACTTATCAGATGCAGAATTTGGCCCGAAACATTCAAGAAAAGTGGTTAGAAATACAGATGGCTCAATCACAAAATAGAGTTGTAAGTAAACAAAGCCGCAAGAGACAACAATGGCCCTCGAATCCGTTGTGTACTTCAGTTCAAGTGTCGCCAAAAAAAAAAAAAACTGATCTTGAGAGCTGCGAACAAAAGATCTCAGAGATGAACTTAAAATGATGTGCGCAGACAATTTCAACGATTAAGTGAGAAGCACTTTAAACTTAACTTGGAATCGGGCTTTGTTGTGTATTCGTATACTTACCATCCTTTGGTGGACTTGCACAGGGTGGCGCATAGCTGCCTAAATGATAGCCAGAATAGGAGTTCTGATGCATGGGCGGGAATGGATAGCCTAAGGCACTGCGAGGACTGGGAAATCCCGAGTCCTGGCCACCTTGTGGGCCAAAGTGTTGATAGGTGCTGCGTATGCCGCCGTAACTGAAAATAGCAAATAGAAAATAGCGGTTTTACATTTGGAAGTCGATCAATAAATACCCAACTGCACATGCTAGCGTGTTGCGTCCACACTTTTCAAGCCAACTAAAATAAAATAGACCGAAATTTCATGTTTAATGCAAAAAGCGTCGAAACGAAACTTTTGGGCTCACAACAAAACAACAGAAAAACATTTGCCATGACTTCATTTACAGAAAAAAACAACAAAAACAAAACCAAAACCAAAACTTTATGCGGTTAATGTAAAAAATCAATAAAATGTCAGAGTTTCAGTTTCTAGTTTTTTTTTTTTTGGGTAAATATTTTGTTAACACTTTGATTAGTTGGAAGGTTTTACCTACTGCAGCGGCTGAAGTAACAGTTGAACAGGTTCCCATGCAAGGCCCAGCCAGACCAGACCGCATTATGTTAACGTTCCTAACAAATTGCCCAATGGTAAGCCATGAAATATTCAATACACGGAAACGGAAACTAGCCAAAAGGCAGCAACAGCAACCACAACTCCGCAATATGGCAGTTTTGTTGGCACTTTGAAGTACGAGTAACTGGGCCCAGTCAAGCCGAACACGCACCACCTCAAACACGACCAAGAAAATGACAAACCGCAAAACACAAAACACAAAATGCAATAAAATATGTATAATGAAAAATCGAATCGTGCGTTGAAAAACCATCTACCGTACTGCAAATATTTCTGAACCCTCGCACTAGTTTCACAGTGGGGTCCGGGTCCGGTATGCCCCCCTCTCATTTAAGTAAGCGAGGCGAGTTTAGTAAACTGCTGCACTTAATTGAATTTATTTTTGGTTTCCGTTCATTGCCAGCAAACAGCAACCAGCATAAACCAAAAGCCGGAACAAGTTATGATACAAGAATGTGCTTTATAGGCGAAAACGAAAAAAAAAAACAGAGATTTTCCTAATCAACATTTAAGTAGAGAACAAAAAGAATTGGTCTTGAAGCTGAGTAAAGAACTTTACTTAGAAATTTCGACTTGAAAGCAAGCAGAACATAGCTTATAATTTTTATGCTAGAAACCTTGAAGAAACTCTATGGTATAAGAGTTCTAGAGTCTGAAACTAAGAAGTTAATTTTTGTTCGACTATTTACTTTTTCAAGCATTACAAAAGTTATATTCTGTCTATGTAGATCCGTTTTCTTGTATGACAACCTTGAGTTAAACCCATATAGTGTAAATTTACTACAAATCAAAGCGTGTTTGGTATGGAGAAGTCGGAATGCTCGATGGTCACCGTTACCGACGACATTAAGGTAATATTCGTCCGTACATTTTAAAACTCAATGCATGTCGATAGAACACAACCGGATACGACAATCACTCTGAAAGCAATGTTTATCCAAAATATTTGTGGGATACCAGAGCAATAATCTTGTGCAAAAAGAAAAGACATTGAGGATTTTTTGTGTTTTCGATTCCGATCAAATCGTGCGATATCCATACCTCTAAAAAAAAACACATTCGGGCCTGTTCCGAATTCGTAGTCGGTTTTCGTGAAAACCTGGCTTTTTCTAATTTAAAGTTCACTGTTTTCTATGAAAAGTAAGAAAAATGTCTGTGGTTACTAGATCAAGTCGTCTCTTTTTGACAAATTAAATCCAATTGGCATTGCAATTCTGATTTTTCGCAAATCAAATCTAGTAACCGTTGATATGCTAGTTACCTTCCATATAAAAATTGTAAAGTTTAAACTCTAAATGCAATCGCTTACACGAAAACCGACTCAGAATTCGGAACAGGGCCGACTATTTTGTTTAGACTTTCATGTTGCCGTTTATCTTCATTTGACAGTCTTAATGACAAATACTCTAATCGACTCTTGAACTTAAGACCGTTTTCCCATACTGATAAAGCTTATTCGGAAACATAAAAAATAGCTGAATTACTGTATAGAATTATATACCATGTTTATACACATCAAATTTATCATGATTAATGCCCTTAGAAGTATGCAAACTTTATTTTTTTTTTGACAAATATCTTTTTGAACATTACTCTGCTAACATTTTGTCGTATTACTTAGCTCTCTCTTCAAAGAGAAAGTTTTGCGATACTTCGTGGGAGAATTTGCGATATGCGGTATCGCATCTTTTCATCCAATCGGGAAATTGGCGATACATCACTACGAATTTCAGCAGCCCCTTATTATACTGAGAGTGCACGGAATAAAAACTTGAGAATTACAAGTGGTGTAAGCTATGCGATATGCCAGAAATAAATGGGTGAACACTTTTAGGCAATTCAATTTAGGTAGCAGCTTAGCCTTGTAGCAACCAGCTTGTGCGATAGCGCAACTGGTTGAGACGGCATTCCAATCGTGTTTAGTCCTAAGGGTCCCGAGTTCGAATCCCAGAGTAGGGTATAAAATTAAAAGGGAATTATCAAGTTTTAAATCAGCGAGGGGCACTCAAAGGTCCCTCAATAACTTAATCAATGCCCATAACAAGAATTTTAAATTTATATGAATCGTAGTTTTTCAGAACATTCTCTTAACGTTTGGAAGAAACGTATTATTATCTCCAGGGAAAAAATGCATTACTAACTCCAGGAAGAAACGCTTCTTTCTCAGAAGTTTCCTTTTTTTATCGCTTTTTTATCGCTCAAAGGAGACTTTTCCCAGAAGTAACGCTAGAAGTATCACAAAGTGGTATATTTCCTTCCGTAGGAAGTTGAGAATGCGATAATAGCAACACCTACTTGGAGAATCCCAATCTTATCAACCGCGATAAAAAATGTTTGCTGGGTTATAGTAAGTTAGCTTCATGCATTAACCACAATATCAGGCCTGATCTCGGTTTCGAATTCTTTTGAGCGGATTTGCTAGGAGTTGCGATTTTCAAGAAACCATTAAGGAATTCGTTTAAAACGATTTACTTTCAAGAAGCAAATATCACAGTCGGTTTTTGGAAGCAGGATCATTAAAAAATTCCGTAATTAAATAGAAGTTAAAAACGGGTACAGTTATATATTCACTCAGATTATCGGACCCGGTGTAGATATACAACATAATTTTGTGTAAATCTAAATATAAGATAAAAACTTTTCTCAATTATTCCTTTTCAGAAGCATTGCATACTTCAAAGAGCAATTAGCACGATCAATTTAGCTTGTATTAAGGTAGTAACTGCCTAGTATTGACTTCAGTGCAAAATTCATAATTAAAGAAATATACAAAAAAAAATTATCGTTGGAAAATTGTATCAACCCAATTCTTTTAAAATATTTTTTATTTTTAAGCTGACTGAAATTTTTGAATGAATCATGAATTCCAACAAAACCTGACCGTCTAGGGTTCCGGTTCTTAAATTCCTTAATCGAAACCAGAAACTAAGCTTCAATTAGCTCCAACTAGTTTAAAAGAGAACTCTACTATAAAACTAGACTTAGAACTAGACAAATATGCCCAGGCTTACATAAAGTTAAGTACTTCCAAAAATAATGCCTTATTTTTGCTGTATTTTTACTTGTCGACATCTCATATGAGTTGGGTGATATATTCCTCAGTTTACTGTGAGTTGACTGTCGAAAAACCCATTTGAGAACTCAGATAGCTTCTTCTGTGCTTCTCAGATTGACTATTACACTTGTCATATATCTTAAATGGGAAACTTTTATGAGATATCAGACAAGTGAAAAGACAGCTTTATCGGGAGTGTCCTGAAAATCTCTAGAGATTTTGGCTTTGGTTGGTTTGCAAATAGCTCGAGAAGTCCGTCGGTGTCCCAGAACTTCGAGAGATTTCGTTTTCTTCGAAAGTCTAGTTCGAAAGTCTAGGTATATTGTGTGTTTTTAAGAATATGGTCCTACTAGAAAAACAGTGCTTTTGGTTGGTTTGTTTATTGGCTATGGTTGGTGTAAGAAAATCTCTTAACAAAGTTCGACAGGTTTAAAACCAACCAAAAGAAATTTCTAGGACACCGAGGATTGGTTTTGGGTTGGAATTAGGTTGGAAGAGATTTCTGGGACACCGCCGTATATAATAAATTTGAAAGTTTTTATACTTCTAGATCAATCACTCAGAAATAACTAAATGGATTCGGATGAATAGAACAAATGCTATAAAAATTGTATCCAAATGGTCAGAAAACAGCAAAATTTTGGAAAATTTTATACGAGTAAGTATGAAAGAGCTTGATGTTTAGATTACAATGCACGTAAATGGAAGATGTAGATTGAAGGGTCGAAAATATTGCGAAACATGCAATCGCAATTGTAGGCAGGTGAATAGGAAAATTAGAGAAAATACCGAAAATTGCAAAGTTTTCATATGAGACTATCATGAAGACGGGTAAATAGACAGGTATATAGGAGGTGAACATCGAAAGATCCAAAGAATCGTGTGTTTAGACTATCATGAAGATTTGATAAATTGCAACTATTGAACGATGAATAGGAGGTGTATATCTAACGGACCATCAATAGTAAACTTCGCTACCTTGGAAGGTGTTGTCGCATTCAGCCTGAATTGGAAAAACCATATGCCTTTGTGGGCATGTGCTGGAATTCTCTTGACACTTAGAGGCTTGCATATCGAACTGTACCGTGTATGTTTAGTGGAATCTCTGCATAACTGGCGCCAACAACTGGAGGAAGTGACCGGGTGTGTAAGTTTTTTTAAAGAAAAAAAATTTTTTGTAGATGTCCCGAGGCGGAATCGAACCCTCGATCTCTTGTACAGCAGGCACACACACTATCCGCTGCACCACACCCGTCCACCTTTCGATTATAAGTTCTATTAAGTGTCCATAGAATTTCCCGCCTTTTTAGAAAACTTCATAAAGTTTGCTTCACACAGTAAGTCCCGACGTATTGATTCAATATAACTTTGTATCTGTTAACCAATATCTGAACATAATGCAGTCCACTATAACTTGGGCACTCCTTTCTTAGGTAAAAAATTTTAGAAATCCTACAGCCAATTTCCTTTCTCCATCAGAATCAGATCATACAGATTAATCACCTTTCGATCAATACAAATATTTGAATTTTGTCTTCAAGAACTTGTAACAATATTTTTGAAATTTGATATGAAGAGGAGCTTAGCTTTCAGAAGACCTATATTTTGACTTGTCTGATATCTCATATGAGATTCTCGGAAAATCTCGACAAGTGTAATAGTCAACTGAGAAGCTGAACAAATGTAATGATAACACCTATATGAGAGGTTGCCTTTCTTTGCTCTCATATGACTTTTTTGACAGCCAACCCACAGTAATCTAAGGTATTTTTCAGCCATATCATATCTTAGTTTTTAGATATAGGAGGAGAAAACGTAAGATGAATGAATAATTGTATACAATTTTTAATGTCTAAAAATAAGTAAAAGAGCAAACTTCTCTATCAAAGTATGAACTTTGTAACCCAAATTTCTGAATCTAAGAGTTTAAAGTGCTTAAACCACCAACTTAGCTTGCTTATGGCGTAAAGAGTCCTTACTTCCATTCTCTTATAATAACAAGAACTCTAAAGGATGATTTCCTATATTCTAAATAGCTGATATTTGTCAAATAATGTCTTACAATTTGCTTTGTCATTTTTCAGTATATGAATATCTGTCAGATAGCTCTATGTAGAAGATGAGAAATCGGCCCTAAATAATCTATGAGTAAGAAATTTTTTCAAGATCGTTCGTACAATAGATCTACTTTTTTTATGAGTGGATTTAAAAACGTGATTTACTATTTTTAGATTCTTTCTTAATCTTTTCTAATACCTGAAGCTATCTTTTTGACTAGATGTTCTTAAAGTACACAGAAAGCAATTTACTTAACCGTACCTAACTTACTTAAGGCGATCCTAAACGATTTCCATAGTAGGTCTTTGCATCAAATATGAAATAAAGTATGAACTTCGATACTGGAGAGCCCGAAATCAACAAATCATGACTTGAATCCTTCAATCTCCAATCAAGAATGTTAGAGAATGAATGCCCTTAATAAAACTGTGGATAGTTCTCTAGTTTTACGAAACCTTAATCCACTAAAAGCACCGTGACTTTGCGACGCAATATAAATGAAACTAACTGTTGTAGTAGCGACCTTTCGTTAGATTTTGCTGCTCACCGATGAATTGGATGGCTTTTATCGTTTCTCAGCAATAATAAATTGTTTGGTTTTATGCTTGTGAAGTCTCGCTTTGCATTGAATCTTTTAGGGGCCCAGTTGCAAGAGTTTAAAGGGCCACTTCCACTGCCCTTCCCTTAATCAATCCACAGAAAACCACTTAGACTTTTGCTACCATAACCCATTTAATCAAAGATTGTCTAATAACCTGCCCAGGCAATAAATATGCACACATTTTTGGGTGTGCTTGGAAAATATTTGAAAACTGATCGAGACACAAGGATAACACAACAAAACAGAAACAGCTTGGAGGCTGGGCCGTTTGGCTGTCTCATTTGTTTAGCAGATTTTCCACTGCCGATAGACACCATGTCTCTATGCCCCCTTGGAGACCCTCGTCCCGCTTACTTACCCGGCGGCGGCATGTTGCTGCAGTTCGACAAACGCCGATTTGCCGGGTATATTAACGCCGGGCGTGACACTGGCTGCCGTATTGCCTCCATCCATATATTTTGGCGTATGCGGTGCATCCGGTGCATCCATGCCCGATTGCGGTGTACTGGGAGGCCCCTCGTAGGGGCTCCCTAGATCCGTGAAATTAAGCGTGTTGGCGCCTATTGAGGCCACTTTATCAAGAATTTTGAAGGCTTTTGGGGGGTATGAGGCGCGGGCAAAGATATATGTACGGAGGTTTGTGTGTGTGTGTGTGTTTGAGTGTGAGTGGTAGGGTTTCGGGGGGTAGGGGGTTCGTAAATCCTTCAAGCCGGCACTACCTCCGATGCACTTTCAACTTTAAAATGATTTCTACAACTTTTTCAATATTTCTTTTTTGGGTCACCTCTTGATCAACACTTGTAACAATTTGTATTTGTATTTGAATTGGGATTTGGATTTCCTTTGTGTATTTTAATTGGCATTTATCAGAATGCACTCATTCATCGCACAACGACAACAACAACAATAATCGCGACGGCAGGCAAGAAGCAAGCAAAACAGCAGGCAGAGAGGCAAGCACAGACAGCCAGGCGCGAAATCCAAAATCTGGTGAACGTGGTACGTGAACGGCAGACGCGGCACGACGACGACAACGAACCAGCCACGAACAAAGTGCGTATACGACTAGGTAAGGTCTCAGCGCTGCGATTGCGCGCTGCCCCGCTCACCAGACGGTTGGCAGAGTTTTGTGGCTTTGTGGTCGAGTGGTTGTAGTGTGCAAAAGGGATGGAGTCTCTATGGATAGTAGCAAGTGTGAGAGAAATGGTTGTACTGCCAAAGCGACTGAGACCAACCCACCACCAATGGCATTTAGGGGAACCGGTTTATGTAGCGGTTGGTGTTGAAACCGTACCAATACCATAAATTTTATACCCCAAAGGAGCAAAAGGGAGAGTGCCAGAGAGAGAGGGAGCGAGAGAGAGAAAGCCAGCGTCATCTTAAGTCTAGGTCTAGGGCTACCCAAACTACCCCACATACATACTTATGTACCAGGGGATGTATGTATGTGCTAAGGGCGTGGCCAGGTTGCCTATGCAAATGTCTGATACAGAAAGTGCAAATATTTTGACGTTTTAAATAATGTTGATTAAATGTAAAAGGTCTCAATTATTAAATTGATGATTTGTTGAACCTGTAATTTCGGTTTGTTTATGGTATTTAGGCTGTCAACACGTGGGTTTGCGACAGTTGGTTCTGGTAAGACCATTCCCTTAATGAATTTTAGTATATTACATTTCCATTCTAAGCTTAAGTTTTACCATTTTTTTATTAAAAACTTTAATATTAAAGTCTTTGCCTAATTCAAGACTAACAGCGCCATCTGCTGGCCAAACACAAACCCGTCAAACAGGCAGCTCACCTGCTTGGTGCTCTCTCTCTCTCTTGCTCCGCCCTCTTTTCGCGCGAGAGAGTTATCAATTCAAAATGGCGTTACCAACTCTCAAGTCATGTAGCTTTGTGGCCCACAACAACCAGACACTGAGCCACATTTTGTTCTTGTCTTTTTTTTTTTTGGTATTTTTCATTCATAACATCAAGTTGGTTCGGTTGGCGGCCATCACACAAAAACTCAGCAGCTCCGACGGCAGACAAGACCGCCATCCCCCGCACTCCCCCCGCCACACCGAAAAAAGTTGTCACCTGAGCAGGATTTCCGCTGAAGCTATCCGTTTATATGCATATTCATATATAAATGCCGCAATTAACCCACCCAAAGCTGCTACTGCAGATCGATAGAAAACTCAGTGATCCGATTGAAATGTTAATCCCTCCTCACGGTGCACTAATTTGAAGGGAATCGAGTTAAAATGCACGTAATTGTTGCAATTACTTAATGAAATATTTATTAAAATGCAAATTATGATTAGACTGTTCCTTTTCCCACTGGCTGAGTGAGTGTATGTGTGTCTGTGTGTGTGTGTGCAAGTGCGAGTGTGTGTGTGTGTGAGTCCCAATTAATTGGCCATAAATCAAAATGAAATTACTGCCACACGAGACACGTGCAAATATGTCAAACAAACGCGTTTGCAAGTCAATCAGTTGGGCGAATAAATTTATCAAAGTTGACACACATTTTTTAGTTAAGTATATTTATTTTACTATATAGAAATGTAATTTTTACTTTCAAAATGAGGCAGGTTAGAAATGTTATCTAAATTAATGGCTTCCATTTGTCAGGTATTTTAATTTGACGCATAAGGCTCATAAAGAATTTTCAATGATTCACTGTAGATTCTACAGGAAAAACCAGCTTGACAGCTTATAGTTTAGAATTAAGCTTAGTACTCCTCACCATAACAAAACTCCTGCCAAAACAAAATGCTTTATAAAAACTTTTGAGCCTCTCTTTCTTTGCAGTAATAATCTTGAACACGAAGTTTCAACAAGAATCCTCAAAAGTTCCAGACTCGAATTCTCTAGGATTGTTTTCACATACTTCAAGTAATAATGTTCTATAATTAAATAAATATTTCTTAAAATATTTCACAAGTGATGAGTGGCAATTTACCATTGAAAGTGCCATATCTTCCAATCAAACCAATAGCCAATGTTAGGACTAAAATGTGGCCACTCTGCCCCAAGTCAAAACAATTGGAAATTTTTAGAAGTTTGTTGTCGTGGCCAAAATTTAAAATAAACTTCATCTGCCTGCAAGTATAAGAAACATACTAGGTATACCGGTATGAAATGAGCGTTTTTTTTAAATAAAACACTAATTATTAATGGGGAAAGTAAAAAACCTTTTATTCAAAGTATTGGCCATTGTTTTCTACACATTTTAACCACCTTTCTGGCAATTTGTGGATACCACGCCAATAAAATTGTTCGTCTTTTAAAGCAAGACAACCAGACACCCATTTTTCGACCTCCTCGTAGGAATGAAAGTGCTGCTCAGCCAATGCGTGTCCCATCGATGAAAACAAATGGTAGTCGGAAGGAGCCAAGTCTGGTGAATACGGCGGGTGGGGTAGCAGCTCCCAGCCAAGTGTTTTGATTGTATCCTGAACCGGTTTTGCTTTGTGTGCAGGTGCATTGTCATGGAGCAAAATTACCTTGCCGTGTCTTCTGGCCCATTCTGGTCGTTTCTCGATCAATGCATGGTTCAAATCATTTGATCATTTGTTGTCGGTAGCGATCAGTATTAACGGTTTCACCAGGTTTTAGGAGCTCGTGATACACCACACCTTTCTGGTCCCACCAAACACACAGCATTGTCTTCTTGCCGAATCGATCTGGTTTTGCAGTCGATGTTGATGGTGGCCGGATAACCCGATTTTTCCGTTTAGGATTCTTAAAATAAATCCATTTTTCATCGCCAGTAGCAATCCGATGCAAAACCGATTTTCTTTCGTGTCTTTGAAGCAAAATTTCACAAGTGGTTTTTTCGGTTTTCCATCTGTCTTTCATTCAATTCATGTGGCACCCATTTTCCACACTTTTGGATCTTTCCCATAGCTTTTAAACGGTCAGAAATTGTTTGTTGTGCAACATTTAATATTTCTGCCATTTGATTTTGACTCAAAGTGTCATCTCTATTCAATATCGTTTGCAATTCGGCGTCTTCAAACTTTTTTTGGTGGTCTTCCACGTTCTTCATTTCTCACAACAAAATCATTATTTCTGAACCGTTCAAACCATCTTTTGCATGTTGCTTTTAATACAGCATGATCACCATATGCCTCGACAAGCATTCAATGCGACTCTGCAGCACTTTTCTTCAAATGAAAACAAAAAATTAATGCTTTCCGCAAATCATCACTTTCTGGTACAAAATTCAACATTTTTAACACGATGAAAAATTATGATGTTGTCTGTTCAATGACTTGATGTTTACTAAATATGTTTCACAGATGTCATAGCAAACAAACAAAAAAAAAATAAAGGCTCGTTCACAACAAATGTTCCCTGTCGAGACAATTGTATCTTGACGCTCACTTCATACCGGCTAAATCAACTCAGCTCGTCGTGCTGATCAAGAATATATATACTTTTTGTGGTCGGACAATGCGTTACAAACATCCGGACAATTTTATAATACCCTCTGCAAGGGTATAAAAATAAAAATGGCGTCGCTATAGACATCCCCCTGAACCGTGTTTGCAGAGAGGCACTCCGCGGCACGCAGCAGAACTGGTGAAAATTTGGACATGAGGAACAAAAACAAAGAGTCTCAATCTATATAAGTATAGCTTGTGAATAACGTACGGAATTTCGAAATTATTCATTTTTGTGTATTTGGCGAAGATTTAAAAAAAAATCTCGATTTTCGGTCCTAAAAAACGTCACGAAAATTTTTTCTAATTTTTGTATTTGGCCAAGCTGACAATAATCTACATGAACTTTAGGTCGTTCTTGCAAAGTGATTTGATTTTGTTTTTGTATGACAGCTTTTTCGTTATTTTCTCCAGTTTATCTGGTCACACCGAAATAAAAATCAAAATCACTTGCAGAAGTCCCTATTATGTAAAAACTACATAAAAATGTAGATTTCCTACACGTTTGACAGGCTTTTCTGCTCACTACGTTTGTGTAGCTTTTCTGCATGCCGCATTTACTTTTCTCATTTCTACATGCGCCATGTAGCTTGTCTAAGCGCCACGTTTAGGGCAAAGCTCATATAAAAAAAAACAATTTCTACTTCCTTTAAAAAAATACTTCATATACAGGGTGGTCCAACGATTGTTTGGAATTTGAACTATTCATAATTTGATTTTAAAAACGTCAAATGTCATTCGGAAAGCGACTAATATTTCGTAAACACTGTGACATTTACGAAATGGGTCGCTAATCGCTATTAAAATATTAAATATTAATAAATATTAAAAACATATTTCCAAAGTGGTGAGTCCCCGACTCAAACTGTGCGAAGTTTGAAAAAACACAAAAAAAATGTTCCGAAAACTCAATTTGTGGATCAATTTGTGAAGCGAGTTCGTGAAACTGGAATATTGGTGTATAAACCAAATCGTGTACGTACCGCGGTGCGCCGACCGAAAACATTGCTGCGGTTGCTGAAAATGTGCGTGAACAACCATCGACGTCAACTCGCGCTACCGCGCAATGTTAAGTGATTAGTTCTTCAAGGAAATTGAAGCGAAAGACTTGGACGATATCTGGTTTCAACAAGACGGCGCTACGGGCCACACACCGCACGCCACAATCGATCTTCTGCGCCCTATCTTCGAAAATCGAATAATCAGCAAATATGGACATGTGAATTGGCCGCCAAGAAGCTGTGATCTGACACCGTTAGACTATTATCTTTGGGGAGCGGTCAAAGACAAATGTTATGCAAACAATCCTGAAACAGTTGATGAGTTGTAGAACGAGATTCGAGTTGCTATTACTGACATACGTGCCGAAACAATTGAAAATTCTCAAAAATTGGGCGGATCGAATGGGCTACTGCCAATTGAGCCGTAACCGAAATTGTTTTTCATTAATAAATGACAGGAACCAAACTTTCCAATAAATGTTCAACCTTTGAAAAATATAGAGCCGTTTTTTTTTAAACTTCTTCTTATTTGGCCCAAAAATTCAATCACATCCGTTTGACGGTCTCGGCCGCAGCAATTAATGCCCGCCACTCGCCTAGCAAAATTAGATTCCAATTTATAAATGGACCACCCTGTATTTACACAAGGGATTGTGCGGAGGAATGGGAGAAAAACTTTCAGCGGTCACTAGCTTCACTAGCTTTTGGCGCTAGCTTTGAAGTAATTAGCCATGAAAAAGCTTCTCAGACTTTCTCTTGTGCAAAAATTATAAGCACACAAGCCAAGAGATTGAGAGGAGTTCGGCTTGGCTTTTTGGGCTGAGTAAAGCCAAATTATTATTGATTGATTGAATGCCCTTCAAAGTAGGCAATATTTATTTCCATTTATATTATCTATGCCCTTAAGGACGCTTATACGAAAATCACTAGAGATTTCCGTGTCACACCCGTATGATCACAACACCCCATCTTCCCCTACTAATATACATTAAGTAGGGAGTACTCCAAGAATTTATTTATTTATTTACAACATTACTTTCCACGAAATTCCCTTCTCTAACCAAAAAAAAATCTTAAATATGTGTCTTAGGTAACTTTTAGAACCGAACCTTTTCCCAAATACAAAGAGTCTGGTTTGGGATCTGCTTCTGTTATTCTAAATTAAGGATATTCTAGGAACAAAACCTAAGCAAAAGACTTCTTATGTAGGAAAATACGATCATTATTGGTAGCTGTTTGCTACCACAAAAAACTTGATACACAATACATAAATTAGATGAACTATACTTAGGCATTTATACTTTTTTGAGTCAAATAGTTCACTAGTAGTAATTAAGCGAAGACTTCGTATAACGTGGGGTTAGAGCAAAGCTGGCTAATGTATAATCCCTTAAATAGCCATAAAGATCAATTTTCTTATATTGATTAATTGAAAAAAGATCATCAGTGCGAACTTCGAGCCATTGACCTTATTTCGATCTCCTTTCGAAAAGGTGTGAATAGAACTTCTGTAGGTATGCAGCATTGTAGTAAGTCTTGCATGTACTCCGTCCACACTATTGCACTACAGAAACAACTTAAGCACGACACAGCAAAACTAATACCTACACTACAATGTATGAAATAGTGGTTAATCACGCAAACACGCTCAACTACTGCAGGCAGCCAACAGAAGAACAGAGAAAAAACACACCCGCCCATCTCTACATGATCTATTCATAGTCATGTTAAGAGAACAAAGTATGGTTAAACAAACTTCCTCTCGTTTTTCAAAACAAGCCTTTTTTGATTTTCGACTAATAAGAAAGGTAGCTCAGATCCCTCGAAAGGTGTTGCTTCATTTGTATCCTATTTATATTATACTTATCAAAAATGGTAAGAGCTAGAGGTTCGAGGTACTTGTTAGCAGATCAGGATTATCCTTAAAACCTTAAATCTTCTACAGTTTAGCAGATAGATGGTTCGTACCTATTCATAAGTATTTAGTAATCAGCTATATTTATCCATCTGCCGAAGAAATCGTTTAGGTCGGATGATCGTTGGTCAAGTTATAAGCAAAAGAAATCTTGCTGCCGTCAGAGTGCAAAGCTTATTTTACACTTTTGTGCTCTTTTTATACCCTTGCAGAGGGTATTATAAAGTAATCTTTCCCCTATTTTTAAATTTAAAAAAATCTTTACAACTCCTTTGAGATTCTTTTTTACAACAGGGGCGACCAATTTCACATATAACCTTGAGCTAAGTTCATACAGGGAAAAAATGTTGACAAATTTTGATATAAATTTGGCTAAATAGAGCTTTTCGGCCATAGTTGAGCAAATCATTTGCAAATAGAACCGTTTTAAGTTTTAAGACATGCAAAATTAAGCTAAATTTTCATTGAAATTTGTGCAAATTATTTGCCTGTGGGAACTTAGCTTTAAGGTTTCCAGAAAAAAACCCTTTTTTTTTATTTTAACAAAATAATTGAATTTTTTAAATTTTATTGAAATTAGTAAATAAAAAATTTTTTTTTAAAAATTGTAATGAAACTTTAACGTTGGTGGTAAAAAAAAACGTGTTGAACGGCGGCCACGATTCATCTCCAGTCAAAATGAAAAAAATTTTCATTATAATCAAATATTTAATTCTCGAAGAACCTCAAACTTTAATTTTGTGATTTTTTTTGACAAAATGGCGACCATTCAAAAATTTTTCAGAAAATCTCAGTTTAACTGAGATATCATTTTACAAACGATTTCGAATAAACGTTTAAATTCGGTTTTTTATAATTTCATTAAATATCCAAGCTATAAATAAATGCAAAAAAAAAAAATAAATTCTACAAATATCCATGTTAATCAGTTTAAAGATTCATTTTACAAACATTTCATAAAGATTCTATAATTTCATTAATTCAATTTCCATTTAATGGCTGGCAAAAACACACCTTCATTCCCTTAGTATTAACCCTAAACACTTAATCACATCAATTTTCAACTTGACCCAGTCCCCAAGTATTACGCTAATCTATGTTGTTACCAGCTGATTATTATGCTCCCATTATAGGCTTAATTCCATTGGAATGAAAGCAAAAGTATGAAATCACAGAATATCTCACTTTCTCACTCGCAATACGGAAGCCTAATCGATTTGATTACCAAATTAAACCCGAAAACCAAACATTTCCACAAATGAGACGATTAATTTTTCTAAGCATACACAAAATCAACGGAAAATTCGAAATGGACAGCCAAAACGCCCACACGGTAAAGAAAGCGCAAAACGTCAAGGGTTCGTCTGGCTGGTTGATGGGCAAGGGACACGAAAAGGGCAATAAAGGCAAATGAAAAGCAATGAACAAAGTTCTCGGGCAATACAATTTATCATTTAAATAATAATGTGCCACAGGAATGGGCAGGGTGCTGGAATGAGATGGCAATGCCACATATATAAATCAATCAAACCCAACGCGTCAGAGTGAGATGGTCAGTTTTCTAGCTTCTGGGGGTTGTTGAAACGAAGCCGCCGCAACTCAATGAAATGGAAACTGCTCAACTTGTTCAACGCGTTCAAATTACATTTTAATGAGTCGGCCTGGGCCATAGGCATAGCAAAAGATACAAAAAAACGAAGAAACTGCACGCTGACCTCAACCATTCGATGCGCCTTTCAACGCCATAAATTTTATGCGAAATGCATCCAGACGGCAAAACTTTTATGAATTTGTTTATGATGTACGAGGAGGCTAATGAAAGCGCCTCAGCAGGCGCCAAATTGGGTCAGAGCAGCAGAGCGGCAGACCGCCTGCTGGCTGGGGCATTAGCCAGGGACTACACATGGAGCTGCTGCCGCTGCTCTACGTGTATTGACATTCAATTCGAAATAAATCAGACTTTACGACTTAACCAAAGCAAAGGCAACGACTTCATTGCTTAGGCTTTGCGAGTTGAAAGCCAGTTTCCAGGCGGCTACGTTCAAACGGACACAACGCTGGTGGCGCTGTTGATGGTGGCGCTCTGAGGCATCATCCTGGCGTTAATTGGCTGCCGCCAATAAATTTTCAGCCCAACGGCTCAGTTCGTTGATGTATTCATTGAAAACTACTTCGATTCGTTGTGGTCGAGGCTAGAAGTTGAGTAGCTGCAATTAGCTACCGAAAAATTAAAGCGAGGGGAATGTTCATTGATGATTTTAGGCAGTATAGAAGCAAATCAAAAGACTTGAGCAACAAACTTGAAAAAATTTAAAAAAAAAAATAGGGTTTTAAATGAAATACAAAGAAAATGTAGAGATTCACTTTGCTTACGAAATTTAAGGAAGACGTTTCCTTCTTCACCCTCTACCGCTTCAATAACCTCTATGACCTCCTCCCCCCACGCAAAAGTCTGGCAAACGGTTCAACAATTTCACACTTTGGGAAACATTTTAAGCAGCGTCACCCCAAAAAAAAAAGAAACAAATGAAATGTTTTGAAATTTGAAAATAATTGTTGACACTTTCTGTTGTTGTTGTCCATCCACATAACAAGTGCCTCTTTGTCTCATGTGCGCCTCTTGGCTGCACATGCGCATAGCAAAACTTCCGGCAGCCACAACACCAGCAACAACTCAAACATCAAAAATTTAGTTGTGTCACATTAAAAAGCAATTATCACCTTAAATTAACCAACGACCAACCAAAAATTCAAATTTTTTCTAATGACTTTTCAAAAAAAAAAGACCTTTTCCGTAAGTAAATTAACTTGTTGCTATTTTCAATTGGTTGCGTCCCGATTGGGGTTCGAGCTTATGGCGGGTGGTTTCAAACGGCTGCGCTTTTAATTTGTTTTAAATTATTGTGTAGTTGGGGGAACTTTTTTTTGTTTTGTTCATTCACTGGGTTCCTTGGTGGGTAAGTTTAAAGTTTAATTTAGCATTGAATTTTCAGGTGTTAGAAATGAATGAATCAGGCCTCTAATACAGTGGTAGAAAAAGGGTAGAAATTTTATTTATTTAACCCAATCAGCTGCTAAGGATCTGTCAGCTGGGCTTGCAATTTGTTAAGACAAATCTTTTGAAAAAAATTTATTAGATAGAATATGTTACTAAATATTTAGAGTATAGACAAATCGAGGAGATGGGATACGTACAAAAATAATTTAGCAACTTTCATTAAAGAAATGTAGTCTGATGACAGGTATAGGCCTGCTAAAATTGAAGTATAAACACCATCAATAGATCCTGACAGTGCACACTGGGCGAAGCAGCCGATTTAGCGGAAGAAAAAGCAAATTTTAAAAAATGAAAAACCGACAATTTTAGATTTGCAATCGATTACCAATAGACTATGAAGCCTATTGATACTTTACATTTATTATACTCTGTATCAAAGGTACACAGGGTATATTAAGTTTGTGCAAAAGTATGTCCCTCTGTTCGTCCGTCTTTCTGTCCGTATGAACAAACTGATCTCAGAGATGGTAAGAGATAGAGGTTTGGCATGTATGGAACATATGCTTTTTATACTTGCAGACAGATCAAGTTTATTTTCAATTTTTGCCAAGCCCCTCCGCCCTCGCAAATTTTAAAAATCGTCATAGCACAGTTTTATAGATAGAAGGTTCGTTCCTTCTGGACATATTAGTAATCAGGATTATTTATCGATCTGCCAAAGGATTGCTAAAGATCAGATGAACGGTTGTAGAGTTATAAGGAAAACAAACAATTTTGGGCAGCACAGGTCGCAACGGTGATGGGCAGCACTTCACAGGTACAGAGTATGTTATAGTCGGGCTTGACCGACTTTCTTTTTTGTTTTGTGGTTTTTTATTTGCCCAGCTGTGAGCTATCAATCATAACATATATTGCGGCATATATTCGCATTTCGATTTCAAGCTTTCAAAGTTTAAGCAGGGATTAATACCGAAACGATTTTCGGTTCCGGTACAGGTACCGGTACGAACCGAAATGAATGTTTCGGTAAAAGGTTCTATTTCGGTTTTCGGTTTCGATACGGTACCCAGTTTTGTATTTCGGTATACCGGAGATAAGTCCAAATCAATTTATTCCTATGTAATAAAAAAGAAACAATATTCAACTTAAAAGTTTCAGCCGTTTGACATTTAAAGTAAAATTATAGTCGATTTTAAAATTTCGTATTATTTTACAAAAGTATTTACTTTTGAAATCTCATACAATTCTGGGAACTCAAAAAGTATTTCTTTAAATCGTCAACCAGCAGAGTACGTATGTGTAAATGCTGTTGCGAGTCCGAGTAAACACGAGTAGAGTGTCGAAAACGCTTGACCATTGCTGGCAAAAGGCTAATTTTGACTCGGGGTGTGAAAAGCTTGTTCATATTATTCCTCGTGCGAAGCAAAGAGCTTACTCCTTCTGACTCAATGTGCTAGCGATCATTTCGAGTGTGTCCAAAGCGACGAGTTCAACCAAGCCAAGTAAACGCACGATGGTGATCGAACATTAGAGGTTTGTTGCAGGTCTCTGATGCGTACGGATATGCCTCTTCAAAAAGTCGTTTTGGAAGAAGGATATCGAGCACTGAGAGCAGTTGAAGAGTCGCTGTCCGGTAAGAGTAAGTAGGTGTTTATTTAGAATGCTCTTTCGGCCAAAAGTCATTGAGCATTCTGTGCATGAGTGAGGTCGCTCGCCAGTATATGAAAGTTGGTGTCGCTCCAGATTACGCTTATTGCGAAAGGTCTTCGGGCAGTGGGAACACTCGAAGTGTTTCTGTTTCTCGCGAGTATGAGTACGTAGGTGCTGATTTAGATTGCTTCTTGTGTAAAAGGTCTTCGAGCACTGCGAACATTGGAAGGGCCGCTCACCAGTATGAGTACGCAGGTGTGCCTTTAGAGAGCTCCTCAGGGCACAGGGTTCAATTAAAAGGGCGTTCGCCAATATCAGTGTGCAGGTGCTTCTCCATATAGCACTTTACGGCAAAGGTCTTCGAGCAGTAAAGACATTCGAAGGGTCGCTCGCCGCTCTCTGCTCACTTTTCCAAAGCCCTACAGGCTCTGCTCCAATCGCCGCATTCAAGAGGGACATATGTGTTCAGGTAAATCCACAGCGGGCTTCAACCCTCGGCCAGTCGTCTCCTCTATCATAATCGTCAAGTCTGGTGCTTTATCGGAGTCGGTGTATATATTCAGCCAGTTAATGTCCACACTAGCACCCGGACTGGCCAAGCAAACGCAGCAAAGCTCAGTCACAGCTAATCCCCGTATTATCTGGTTCATTCCACAGATATAATCTCTGTTAATTGCAAATGGAATGCTTCCAAAAAAATAAAATAGCAAAATTTAATTTATTTCGAGATCAGTGTGACCGTATGTGGCAAGAATAAAAATACTGATTCGAGCTAGGCGCTAAACGAATGCAAATATGAAAGGACGATTTTTATGTAAATACGTATGTATGTACTTGTACTTGTACATACAAAGAAAATATCGACAATTTGTAAATATTTATGTACTTATGTGGCGTTGGCAGAGACACAGATTCGAGTTCATCAACAGAAATTAAGAAATTCGTTGAGTCCGGCCCACAACTTCGTATTCAGTACACATTAGAAGAAGCTTTAGCTCTGTACATTGACGGAGAACTCGTACTCCCACCCAAAAATAAGCCTTGTACTCTGATTACCAGAAAGAATAGCTTGACTAACGCACATGATCTTTACCAATTCTTAAACGATAAAATTTGTTAATAAAAACATGATTAGAAGAATAGCTTTAAAATGCTCATCATTTCCATTTTTTTCTGAAAGTACAACATTTGAAGAGTGTTGTGTCAAAATTTCTAGTACATCGTAGCTAATTTTACGAAGATACAGCGTTTCAAGCGACCGGCCTCATGTATGAAATGTATGAGCATAATAAACTTTAAAGCGTTTTTCCCACAGCTCACGTTTTCAAAGCCGGTGCCCCTCATAACTTCAAAACTACTGCACCGATCTTTTTGAAATTTTGAACACTATTTCTGTATATAATTTGCGAGGTAACGCTGTCAAATTTTTTTTTCAAATTTGTTAATTACTTTTATTTTACACTTCAAAATTTCCCAAAAAAGTGAAAAATTTAAATTTTCGAAAAAAAAACTAGTCAGCTTTACCTGGGGAAAACTATTATCTAACCAATAAACTTTGGTTTTTGATTTCTGATGATCCAGCACCAAGTTATGAGGGGCACCGCAATTCAACTTTTTTCCGAGAGACTTCCGAATAATTGCTGCCACTGCCGTTGTCGGACCGTCTGTCCGAAAATTCATGAACGAAATGGTTCAAAAAGCAGTCCACTTTGGCTGGGTTTTTTCTTAGTGTACGCGCCGTTCTCTTAAGGTATCTTGAAGTTGCGAGTTCGTTTAGCTATCCAAGGTTTTGACGAGGCAATATTTTTTTGGTTCCTTTCTGCCAGCTACTGCCACTTATTGCATCTCCTGGAAAATCGTGGAACGCTGACTCGGAGAAACATTGCTGATTTCTCTCTACTGTAACCAAAGTACTTTCCGTGTCTCGCTTCTAAAACTGAAACACGCCATCTCTTTTTCTCTCGCACTGAATGTCTCCGCTCAAGCGACACTAAAACAAGAAACTGTTAAGCCTTCTACTTCAGACAATTTGCTCCTTGACAAGCACAGATTTGTTAATCTAGCGATGGGTACCCAATGGCCAAGACTCTGCGCCACAATAGATGGTGAGTCCAAAATAATTGCTATAGGTGCGCCCTTTCGTGCTTTTAGCTCAACTAGTGCCACTTATCAGTATCAAAGAGCTAAAACAATTTTGCTTCATTTTTTCAGTCTTTGGACGGCTATTTAATGTCTCTTCATCGATTTTGCTAGACTTCAAACCACACTTCTTCCATTTTTTCACACTCTTTGGACCCACTGTTGCTGGTTGTCTGCGGTGTGCCTTATTGTTCAACGTACCTGTCCACGTGCAATGGCTTTGGGCATTAGGCAACAACACACCACAAAAAAAAATTTAGAAAAAAAAACCTTGTTTTGACGGAAATAACATTTGTCAGCGATTTTCCAGCGCCACTAACCCATAGAGCGAGAAGAAACACAGAAAAACTCGTTGTGAAAACAATTTGAAACAATTTAATTAGAATTGCCCTGGCCCAGCTTAGTCCAAGCCCATCCCCCGGGGCTCAGCTCATTCGTTGACACTGTTGGTGTGGAAAATGATTTCCACAAATTATCATACATGGCAGACAAACAAAATGTGAATTATGCGCAGCATGTGTGACAGTTTGTACAAAAAAACAGTCAAGGAAAATGGCGCTGTCTTCATGGCGGGAATGATGCAAAAATATCTACATCTGAAGCACCTTCAGCAGCAGCAGCAGGAAAAGACTATCGGCCATAACGATCCACCCGCTAAGTTGCAAGCGTTGGGCGGACTGAGAGAGCTCCCTTTGTGGCCAATTCTCCTCCGTCTCTCCATGGATATGCTGCAGGCAGAGCAGCAACATCAGCAGTAAAATGGACATGGACAAGTGTTTAGAATTTTCTATAAAAATTAAGTTTAATTTTGTATACCTAAACAGAAATCCAAAGAAGCAAAGTTTGCTTTGAAAGTGAATAAAAAAACAAAAGGTGTTGTTCATATTGAAGTTATAAAATTAATTACCCTCAAAAACAGAGAGAAATAACCCGAAGGATGCGCCCCTCAACAGAGTCCAGAACTTCTTTCTCTCGTTGATATGATTTATATTGTCTTTCCGAACGGCGCCAGAGTCGGCATCTTTAATGTCTGGGCTGCAGGATGATGATGATGCTGATGATGATGCCGCTGCTGGGAGGCGGCGCTTTTAATTCTTGTTTTCAGAATTTCAACTGACTTTCACACTTTACTTTTAATACGCTCCAATTTCAATTCTCTCCCCTGCTGTCTATTTGCATTAAAAACAAATTTGCCAAAAGGTTAATGAGTTTGCAAAAGGAAGGGATTAGGCCAAGGTCAGTTCCTCTTTTCGTCTAATCTGTGTGCACACAGTTTGTGGCCCAGTTTATGGCCCAAATGCAACAACAATGCAAATGAGGCCTAAGCTCACACAAGTCATCTAAATCTAACGGTGCTGCACGCCGGCAACGCCCCCTGTTAGAACGCTCTCTCCAAGCTGAGACGCTGCTTAAGATTTGAGCCAAGCATGTTGGCCATGTTGCTGTTGTATTATAAAGTGCATGGTGGCTACCAGTTAAGTGCATGTTGCTGGCGGGATACGAGGTAGGTGTGTAAACTATGTTGCTGCCGCATGTTGCTGCTGCTGTTTGCTGCTGCTGCCATCAACAGCCAAAATGCCGAAGGGGTAGGACCTTTTTGTTTCTTTACTTGGACTAAGCGAAGTGGGCGCGTTCACCTGATGTGCTGTTGCTGTTGCTGCACTGTAGAACAGCTTCTGTGCTGCAGCTGAAGCTGGAGCTGGCTTTCTTTTCATTCATTTACTTTGTTCGGGCTGTTCGCTGGCCAAGCTATAATTACCGCATCCATGTCGCTGCAAGTTGCTACTTCATAAATTAGCATGCCAGGCCTCCGTCTTAGCTGCTGCTGCTGCTCCATTTGTTGCAACGCTTTGTCATTGCCATAGAATGTGCTTTTCTGGGCAACATTTTCCTTGGAAACCCAAACACAAATCACCAGCAGCAGCAACAGCCACGGCCATTAGGCTTCCGTGTGTGCAGTCCTAGTCCAGCTTCGGTTGGACTTACTTTTTCTTTAGTTTCCAGACGAGGTCGTTCCCTGCCTAGGGGCAGGCGGCTGCTGCTGCTGCTGCTGTTGTTCCTTCTCTTCTTCAGTATTTTTTTTCCTTGAATTCCTTGAAACATTGAAAACGCCCTCCAACTTCGTCCTGCTCTTGTTAGGGTCTGTTTTTTTTTTTTTTTTTTGCTGACCCACAAACAATTTGTTTTTGCATTTCGCTGGCGGGGACTGGCCCATGCCCATGATAGCCGCCACCCAAAAAAAAAAAAACAAAAAACTTAAGTTTCAGGCTAAATTAGTGTGGCATTTTGTATACCCTACTTCAAGTGCAAGTTTGGAATATCTTTGTCTTAAGATAGTCGACTTATATTACTGTTAAGAATGGCGACCGTGACAGACTTCCTTCTGTTTATTGCCAAAACTAATATGCCCTTTGCCAGGGTACAAAAGGCAAAAGACAACTGCAAACACAAGACGGAAACTTGCTCTCAACAACATTATCAGCATGATCGCGTTGTCGGAACAGCCAACAACATCAACAACTGGTTCCCTGTTGCGTGTTTTGCCACTACTCAAGGTTTCGACTTCTCAAAATCAATCAAATTGCGCTTCATTCTGACATAGATAAAACCACGAAATTAGCATAAGAAATTCAACTAGTCCAAAAAAAAAAAAAACAAAAAACAAGTTCAAACCAAAAAGCTAACTCCATCATTAGCCCAAGTTATGAACAGACAGGAGCTGACTTCGTCCAAACATTACCCCGGGCCAGGGCTTCAGTTGGCTTCCTCCCTGGTCGGTTAACACCCAGTCAGAGTCAGCTCTGCCAAGACAGGCTGCTGCTGCTGCTGCCGCTGATGATGTGGATGTTGTGCTGCTTGGCCTCTGGGCATCAACTCGTAAGCGTTTTTGAAGACCTCCAGTGCAGCACGCGATTTATATACATATACAACACCCATTCCCATTCCAACAAAGGAAATGGCACAAGCATATATACATACATCTCGCTTTAGGGGTGTTTCCTTGCGGTTCTATAAATCTCTGAAACAAAAATTTTATTAATGATTTCACTTGAATTCTGTCGGAGTTTTGTTCATCGATGAAAAATGTTCTTTTAATTGGGATTAGACCAAGTTAACACACAAATCGGTAAACAAAACTCACAACAACTCACTTAGCGGGCAGCAACACGTGCAACTCATTTGTTTGAAATGCTAATAAAAGATAGATTTATCATCCAGTGCACTGCAGAAGGCGCTACCACAATGATTACAGCAAATACTCCATAGACAAACGGCAAGAACGGGGGAAAATATGCTGCATCATGGCCAAATGATGAGGGTTAAGAAGAGCCTAGGAGCTGGATACTGCTCTAAGCCAAGAGAGGCCAGAGACAAGCCACACACTTGCGTGTGTCACCGGACTGACGCTCAAGTAGGCGACTGGCTCCAAGCTACATACAAGCGCACACAGCCAGAGTAACATACATACTACAAGTTCAGTTAGTGTCAGAGGCACCTGTACCAGAAGAGCCGTATATAAATGTAGAGGCCATTTGGTTTGGTTATATGATACACTAAAAGAAAAACTGAATACCATTTGAAAAGTTAGAACTTTACTCAGATCAGATTAAAATACATTGGTATGCTCAAGCCTCTTCATTACTTGGACCTAAATGATATATAGCGAAGGCTTCAGAAATGTTTGCTCCTCAGCAATGCGATTATGATTACACGCTCTAAGAGCCCAGAGCTGGATTCTTAACTTTCACAGTTCCTTGGATCAGACTTGAAAAAATTCAACCTTCTCATTTAAGTTGTACACAAGTAATCCCAAGCCTCTATATAGTTAAGTCTTAGACAAGCGACAAAGAGAGAGACAAGAGAAGTATAACCCGAAAGAAACGAAAACATCAACTGACTTGAATCATTCTCAAATATTCGCTTTTAAAACTTAAACATTTTGTCTTTGAGCCGCCTTTATTATTAGATTTTCCAATAGAAATCTGTGTTCAACATTAAGACACATCTTCTGGGATAAGCCTCTTTCGACTTTCTCGAATGATGATACCAACTTTACCTTCCTTGGAGAGATTTATCAGGGAAAGTCCTTTGCTCTAGAATTTCTTTAAACTCCTTCAGACAAGAATAGAACCGAAAGCGCTCAGCAGTAAACGAAGCGAACAGCCGATTGAGCAAGTTCAGCAAATCAGCTACCTAAGAAGCAAGTATGCAAACCGGCTCTGAACCGAACCAATTTTAAGGACAATTCCATGGAAAACAAAAAAGGTTTTTCTAACTAAGACTACATTTCGAACTATACTTTCTATATATAGTAAAGTAAGTAAAAAATGGCTTGTCAAGTTGAAGAGCTTCTCTCAATCTCTTGGCTTGTGCGCTTCTAATTTTCGCACAAGAGAAAGGGACCTACCAGTTTAACGCCGAATCCGAACGGCAGTTTGAGAAGCTTTTCCATGGCTAATTACTACAAAGCTAGCGCCAACAGCAGAGAGGGGTGACCGGGTGTAAAGTTTATTCAAAGAAAAACTCGAACTTGCACAGCGGTCGAGCACACTAGCCGCTATACTTATGTAGATGTCATGGAAAAGCATAGTAAACTAAGAAATACGAGTTTTGGACGCGGTTCAATTGAAAACAACAAAGTTTTTCTCACTAAAACTAGTTTTTCGACGGATCGTTCCTATGACAGCTATAATATAATATAATAATAATATAATAAATTTATTGAAAACCAATTATACACATGCTTTATACAAAAAAATTCAAAAATATAACATATCTAATTGCTAGAGGTTTTAAATAGTACTCGACTATGACTATATGTCGTCAGTCGGAGAATTCGCTTCTATTACTTTGTTGAGTTTTGTTTTATTTTATTTGAGGGTTCCCTAGATACCATACAAAAGTCTTCTACACCCTGCTTCCCCGCTCGTCGCGAGATACAGGATCGTTGGGACCTAGTGTCGGTTTAGGGGGCCCACAAATTTCTTTTAGTTTATATTAGTTATATGTTGTTGTGTTTTAAAATATTCCGCCAAAATCCGTTTCCTATACTGGGTGGCCTGTTGCAGAAACTCTACTAAGCCCTTCCAATTACGAAAATGTCCTAATCTGAGTTGGGCTTAAGACAGGTTCTAAACATTAAATTCTGTGTTCTCGTAGTATTGGACATCTCCAGAAAATGATTTATGTCCTCTACCTCATTTGTGTTGCACAATTCGCATTTATTCGTTGGTCCTGTAATGAATCTGTTTCCATTTAAGAGTATCATGTCACTTCTTGCCTTAATAATCCATGACTCTGCCCGGGTATCTACTTGTGCATATTTTTTGCCGACGGTATGGTCAAGTCTCGGTAAATTCTCCATTCACTTCTTAATTTTTGCTGAGCTCTGTAAGCTCTGTCTCTTAAGCTCCGCTAATAGTGCAATGCGATTGACATTCCATAAGGTCTCGTTGCCCCAGTTCCACTCTATGTTATGCAATGAGCTAAGTGTGAATAGCTCTTTTTGCCCAGAATACATTTTTATCCAATACCAACTGCGACAGGATTCATGGCAACCTATGGCTATCTTATATAAACAGAGTTTTTGTAGATATACCGAAGGTGCTGGTCCAGCATGTAGAATCTGCTACCGTATCTATCCGTATCTAGAGCAAGTGAATAAAAGTGTGGCGTTGTTTGTGGCAGGTTATAGATACGCTTAATGAAAAAGGCTTCCAGCTTATCCACTTCCTCATGTTGGCCATAGCCCCAGACTTGCGCTCCGTAGGCTTGTATTGCCCTACACACGGCTTCATAAATTTTCCACTTCATTTCAGCGGAGACATTGTTTTTGGCGAGAAAGCTCTTCCAGGTTATGTTGATGCTTTGCTTTGCAGCCGCAGTTCTAGCTTTAACATGCTTCTTGAAATTTAAAGTGGGCTTCAACATAACTCCTAGATATTTGTACTCAGGTACAATCTTTATGGGCTCGCTCTGAAATGTCCACTTTTCATTCTTTGCAAGGCGCCCTCCTTTCCTGTATACCATTATTTCCGATTTGTTCATATTCACTTCCATATTCCAAGTCTGACAATAAATTTCCAGGCGATCGATCATTTGCTGCAGTACAATGACTTCATCAGCCATTATAACTATGTCATCCGCATATAATAAAAGGCGTATATTTTCACTTCCCACTGTTAGGCCGCCACCTATGCTATCATGGAGATCGTCTAGGAAGAGCGCAAACAAGAGAGGCGACAGTAGACAGCCCTGCCTCACTCCGATATTGGTTTCGAAATAACCAGATAGCTCCGTGCCTGTCCAGACTGCCACATTCGTGTTTGCATAAATATTCTCCAGCACATTTAGGAATTTGGTCGAGACTCCCATCGAATATAATTTGTACATCAAAAAGCTTCCTTGGGATTTTATCAAACGCAGCACGAAAGTCGACAAAGAAGGCGTATACTTTCTTTCTCTCCTCTTGTTTCAGATACACTATGGATATTAAGTTGTATATGTTGTCCACAGTCGAATACCCTTCTCGAAATCCGGCCTGATACTCTTTTAATTTGTCGTGACACTTAACCCAACTTGTTAGTCGACTGTTTAGAATGCCCATAAAAACTTTCGCTATGCAATTTATAAAGGAAATCCCTCGGTAATTTTGTGGCAGGTCTGGGTCACCTTTTTTTGAAAATTGGGAATACGACACTCGATGTGCAAGTTTCTTCAATTCTTCCTGTGTCCAGCATGTCATTATAGACTACAGCCAGTGAGTCTATGAAGGCCATTGGGGCATTTATATAGAATTCATATGGTATTCTATCTTCTCCTGGTGCTTTGTTTAGCTTTACATGATCCAGTATTTTCAATATTTCGGTCCTGGTTATGTGCATATCCAACAAATCATCTGTTGCAAAGGTCCTCACAAAAATAATATCCGCTGCAGTTTGTACTGGGCTCAGTAGATTTTGGAAATAGCTCTGAAAATCGGACGCTGAGATGTTGTTTCCTGTCTGGAAGTGGCTATTTTTGAGCTCTCGTGCCACTTTCCACCATCCTTTGCTGTCTTTTACCTCATCCAGCTTCTCTCCCAGTTGCTGCCAGTCACTTTGTTCTTAGCAGAGGAGTCGGTATTTCTTGTTATTTTCGACATAGGCCTTTCTTATATTCTCATCTCCCGATGTTATGCTCAGATAGTCCAAATCCGAACCACTTGTTTACTTTTGAATTTTTGGTCTCTATAAGAAATATATTATATTTACGCGGGGCCGGGTTCCGACAAATGTGCAGAAAGACTTCGTGCAAAGTTGGGTGAGGATAGCTTTAAAACTAACGGAGAAGATAGCATACAAACAGACGGACGGACAGACGGACAGGGCTAAATCAACTTAGCTCGTCATGCTGATCAAGAATATATATACTTTATGTAGTCGGAGATGCTTCCTTCTATGCGTTACAAACATCCGGACAATTTTATACCCTCTGCAAGGGTATAATAACAATTGAAGGTGAAACAAATAATAAAGTAGGTCTGTTTAGATGCTGCAGTAGCAGCTGAAAGCAGCGCTGCTTATAACTTGAATATCGTTCATTCGATCTTTACTAATCCGTTGACGGATTGATAAAGAATCCCGATTACTAAAAATGTCCAGAAGGTGCGAGCCTTCTATCCATAAAACTGCCGGAGATATGAAGTTTTTCTAAATTGCTGGGCGGGAACTTGATCTGCCAGCAGGTATTAGAAGCTTATGTCTATTACATGTCAAATCTCTATCTCTTACCATCTCTGAAATCTGTTTTTTCATACGGACAGACAGACAGTGGGACATGGCTATATCAACTCGGCTGTTGATGGTGATGAAGAATATATATACTTTATAGGGTCGGACATGCTTCAGCCAGAAGGCTAACTTATCTTTGGTACATAGTATACAAATAAAGCGATCTTTTGACCCCAAGCTTCGAACCTTAAGCTAGGGACCTTGGACTAAACTGAAGTTGGAAATAACAAACTAAATGGTAAGTTTACAAGATGAGAAATCGACTCTAACAGAACGCAGCTGTTCGATTTGAAACAACACTTTAGTTCGAATATATTTGGGTCAAGTATGAATTTTAGTAAGTCCAAGACGCCAAGCCCTGGATAACCCAAAATTATTAGAATTTAATCAAATTTTTTGCTGTGTACGTTCGCCAGACTGAAATGAAAATTAAGTCATCAAGCCCGCCACAGTCTTAGCTAGTGTATGTCTCACTCCAAAACATCCAACTGAAGTAGGTGCTGTAAGTTCCAAAATATACATGCATGAACCTAAAAGTCAGACACTTCTTGATGGAGATTTGAGCTCATCAGGGAATGGGTGCCCAAGTCTGAGAGTCTGCGAACGGGACAAGTGTCTGGGCGACGCGACGGTTGCGGTGGCTGTTGCTGTTTCTGTTTCTGTTTCTCTGGCCTGTCGCTGGCCCAGAGATGATGATGAATGGGCCAAGTTGACATATGAGGGTTTTAATCGTCATAGAAAACCTACGCATGCGATTCGAGCATTAAAACAGAAACAGAATACCTAACTGATTTGTATATATTTAAGCCAGGGGAAGAACAGATGAAATGGTAGAGGGAGGCTGCTGCTCCCACGCCTTGTTATCCTGACCCTCTCAAATTGGCGGCATCCTTTCAAATGCTTGGACAAACACTTGACGAAAGACCGCAACATCATCATCATCAGGATAAATCGGCTTTCAACAAGTTGCGTTTATTTTCGCTCTTTTGTTAGTGGCCCAAAAGAAAACAAATCAAAGGGAAAAGCTGCCAGCGGCAGCGGCAGCAAATGTCAGTCAGGGCATTGATTATGATCATCAAATTATTGAGCGCCTCTCTGAGCCGAGTTTCGCCCCCTTCCGCAATAGCACACAGCACACAAAACTGCTGACACAATCGAAGCAATTAAATCGTATGACGATGCCCAATCCCAATGCTCAAAATGCAATCGAAGTTGAAGTCAATCGAAGAATGAGGCAGCCAACAGCCGAACCTCTCGAGGAGGAGCGTGTGTGCACAGGCGACGATCTTCAGGCAACGATAAACGATTTACAAGTTTAACAGGTGAGAAAATGGGTTCAATGCGCGCGCTCGGAACATGGAACATGCTGAGCTCATTCATGAGTAGTCCTGGCGCGGCGCTCATCTAATTCAATTGGACAAACGATCAGAGATTCAGCGCCAATGGCTCATTTATTTACACAACACAGCAGATCTTCGGATTTCACCCATCACAAAATGGAACTTCCGCTTTGATGGATTGAAAAAGATAAAGTCGGATTTTGGTGTTTTTTTTTGGATAAGTTAAGGCTTGACCGAGGTCATCTATGGTTATGAGGGGTGGCATCAAAATGGTCTCTTTAGCATGTTGACTAGAAGGCTGCTCGGAAATCCCTTTAAGCGGAAATTATGAAACACACATCAGGACTTATTGTCGAGGCTTTTTTTTAGTCAATCTCTATATACAGTTCACTTTCAAGGCCATTTTGCTGAAATGACTCAGTACTATAGAATTCAAGTAAGTAAAAACCAATCAGATCAACTTAAAAAACCTCAACTAGTTGGGGGGAAAAAACCAAATGTAAAGCAATTAAAATAATTACAATTGAGTTTTGTTTTATTCGTTAGTTTTTCCACGCTAAAAACATGAACATGAAACAATATCCGTTTCAATGGAAAAATAGAAAATACATTTTCAAAGACCCAGAGAGTGAGATGTTAAGGGCAAGCCAAAACGCAAATTTTCCACGGCCAGGTTAGGTCAGGCGGCTGTAGCGGCAAATTGGCTGCAATTTATTAATTCAAAAAAAAAAATGGGAAATGGGAAAAATGGAAACGCAAATCCTATTTGTCAATTTAGATGAGCAAGTATGCGTGCAATCAAAACAACAAAAAAATGTCAATTGCTTAAGCAAATTGCGCGTAATTGACATTTTTTCCAATTTGCTCATCTGGCTCTGAGGGTCTTTGTTAGAGTCGAATCAATGGTCACGCCGTAAATGATTTAATTTTCCCAAATATTTTCGAACATAAATCAAGGGAAGGACCAAAAACTGCCGCCAATGTGATATATTTTTATGGTTATGGTTTGTTTCTCAGCTGACCACACCTACAACACGAGGGTCCTAGAACCCGGTCGGTGCTCGCCCACGATTGTGTCGTGGCTTGGCTCTTTGTGTGGCTTTGGCAATTATGAACCTTTTGTTGCTCAATCTGTTGTAACACTTGTGGCCTGAGGCATTGTCCTGGTGCGAGTTTCATAATTTCCGCTTAAAGGGATTTCACAGCTCATAGATAATCCCATTGGCATTATAATGAGCAGCCTTTGTTTGAGTAGAAACATATTCCCAGGTCCACTTCACGACAACATATGTAAGAGACTATTTTGAGCAAGTGTTTAAGCCCCCAAAAGGAGCTCGTCAAGTATGAACTTGGCCAAAAACCTTAATCCGACTTTATCTTTCCCAATGCAACAATTAGCTCATGGATTACAACAGTTAACAGAAGTAGAATTTGAATAAATAAGAGTGGTAGACAGCGGATTTGTCAGCGCCCAAAACTAAATTTTACATTTCAAATTTTCAAACTTTATTAAGCCGAGCAAAATGTAAGCTTATCTGACAAATCACAGCTAACCAGAAGATGTGAAATCGGACCTGTAGAATGTAGTCTAAGTTAGATCTCATAACATAAAGGTACAGTCTTTGTAACAGTCACAGTGGTACATAAAGTATCATTGAGATGATAATTAGCAAAAGCCCGCTGGTGAACAATGGCAAACGAAGGTTGGGGTCACAATTTAAGAAGCTAGAATCGCTTCTGGACTAGCTCAATACGAGCAATATGCCTTTTATAATGCGGATTAACAAATTTTGATGTGATACCACGGCAACGGATTGTCTTAACATAATCTCTAACGGTCTGCAAAGTAATTTGGCCTGTAGTATTTTCTCGAAGTTGGGGTAGTGTGTTCAAAAAGTATCGCGAATTTTGTGTTTTTTCAAAAATTATTTATTTATTCATGAATATCTATTTTGTCCCCTTCAAAGTAATCCCCATGAGATATTATACACTTGTGCCAACGGTTTTTCCAATCTTCGAAGCACTTCAAAAAATCATTTTTTTTTATCTTGTTCAGCTCCTCCTTCGATGCCGTCTTTATCTCGTCAAGCGTAGCGTAACGTCGTCCTTTCATGGGCCTCTTCAGTTTAGGGAACAAGAAAAAGTCACAGGGGGCCAGATCTGGGGAATACGGTGGCTGCGGCATCATTAGTGTGTTGTTTTTTGGCCAAAAAGTCGCGCACAAGCAACGATGTGTGAGCAGGGGCGTTATCGTGGTGCAAAAGCCAATTTTTGTTCTTCCACAAATCCGCGCAAATTGCGCATAACTTGCAGGTAATATTCCTAATTGACCGTTCTTCCCTGTGGCAAGAACTCATGATGCACCACGCCCCTGCAATCGAAGAAAACTGTCAGCAAAACTTTCACATTCGACCGAACTTGGCGCGCTTTTTTCGGTCTTGGTTCGTGCGGCAGCTTCCATTGAGATGATTGAGCTTTGGTTTCCACGTCATAACCATAAACCCACGATTCGTCACCAGTTATGACCCTCTGGAGCAAATTTGGGTCGTCGCGGACAGAGTTTAACATCTCATTAGCAATGTTCATGCGATGCTGTTTTTGGTCGCAATTGAGCAATTTTGGTACGAATTTCGCGGCGACCCGTCTCATGCCCAAATCATTGATAAAAATCGAATGGCACGAGCCAATCGATATGTTTAGGTCCTCAGCAACTTCTCTAACGGTGATTCGACGATTGGCCAATACCATTTTCTCCACTTCATTAATTTTTTCGTCTGTTGTTGAAGTGCTCGGGCGTCCGGCACGCTCTTCGTCGTTCACATCTTCTCGGCCTTCTGAGAACATTTTGTACCACCGATAAACGTTGCTTCGGTCCAAGGTAGCTTCTCCGTATGCCACAGTCAACATTCGGAATGCATCTCCGCGCACTTAATTTCGTTTTTCACACAAACCCCCCCCCCCCCCCTCATAAATTTGTACAGGTTCTTTGATCCATTTTTTTTGAATAGGTAAAAATCGAAGACGATCCAAAACACGTGCAAGCAAAGCAGCTGTCAACAATTAAATGAACATTCAAAATGGCCGAGCTTGTCGGCATAAGTGAGAGACATGAGTACCAACATAACGCCACAAAAAAATCGAAATTCGAATAAACGTAACCCGCGAAAATTCAAAATTCGCGATACTTTTTGAACACACCTCGTATTTCTATTGTACCCTGAGCCGGACATTGAGTAGAACTATCTTAACTCAAGCTCAAGAAGCTATAAACCAATGCTCAAACTAAAACCTAAGATTCAACAAGCTAAAGCAAATGGGTGAGAAATACCTCAGTTTACAGTGACTTGGCTCATTTGAGAAATATTTATATTAATACAGCCTACTTCTCATGCAGCTTTTCAATGCTTTTCGTATATTTTTGTGTTTCTTAGATTGACTATTACACTTGGCTTTTATCTCAAATTGGAAACTTTTATAAGATATCAGACAAGTGAAAATACAGCTTACGGAATCATAATGGGTTCGAGCCTCAGAAACAAAAACCTTTTGCAGAATTTAAGAGGTTTGCTGCCTGGTTTTCATGTAGTTTTGTGAGTTATCGTTCCTTTTCTTGAATAAGATCCATAAGTAGATTTTCAAAGAAGCAAAAATAACTTAAAGGGGAGCATAAGTCACAGAAAATTATACTATATCTAAAAATAATACAAAACCAACTTTAGGGCCGCGAGCGATTAAGTGTCAGACGACTTCAGAAGCTCAAGAAAAGGCTGCGTGAGATGTCGCCAGCGATTCATGATGGCGTCTTGAAAACATTGAAACGGAAACGTAAATGGAAATACAAATACTTTGTCAGACAGAGACTCCCCCCCTCATGCTCCCTTCCAGCGCTTGCACCTTCCTCTGCCGATCATCATGGCATCTAACATAGCGTGTGTTGTTGCGTGGCGGCGACAGCAACTGCGGCGGCGGCGGCGGCAAAAGTGGCCCCTATCATTATGGCTGTCGTCTTAGCCGAAATGAAATTGGTTAGCAGAAGCAGCGTCTTTGCTTGCGGATGCTCTTTCAAAATGAGCGAGGGGGAAGGGCCTACGATTTCTAGGCCTAAAAAAAAAACAAAATATTTCTTCTTTGATTTACGACTTCCGTTGGTAATGAAAATTCACTTTGAGTGGTGGAAAAAGGGTTTTCAATTTTTATAGACTCATTTAAGGCGATTATTTGGCAATTTTTGGTTGATTTCCCAATCCGCTTGCAGAAGCTCTGCCCAGTTAGTGGCGAAATTTATGGCTCAGAAAGTGAATCATTTAAGTTTAATGACTTTCAAACGTGTTTCACATCGACTCGACTGATTGACTTGACTCACTGGCCAAGACAAGTAGCCGCCATGATTGATAATGCGCTGATTGAATTATGGCCATGAGTGTAATTTTTTTTTTTGGTTTTTGTTTGGGAGGCATAGAGCTAGAGAGTAGACCTAAACTTTGTCCTGGGGGCGTTGATGCTGAGGTTCTGTGTTTTTTTTTTTGGCGGCAAAGTCGAAATTGGCAAATTGGCTTTTGGGCAGACGGCGGCTTAACTTGAAACGTGGTCAAATGATGAGGGCCAGTCAGTCGGTCGTTCTGTGTGCGTGCCAAAATGCCAATGGCGTTTTAATTTGAAGTTCGGCCTCAGCTGCGCCTTCGTCTACTTGGTTTGACGTGAAACTTTTATCATTTTATTTATTTAATGTTCAACTTTAGTTTTTATTATTTTATTTGGCTTTTCCTGTGCCAGCCAGCAGCAGCAGCCTCAACCCGAACCCGAGCCCGAATCCGAACCTGTTTCTACCTGCAAATGAAGCAAAACTGGATTAAGTCCCTTTTTGTGCACTAATCCGCAAGCGCACACTGCAGCGAGAGGGCATGTCCACGTATAATTGCATCTAGACATGGCGCCAGTCAGTCAAAAACCAACCATTGTCCAGCCTAATAGGATCAGCAATGCTCTCTCTCTCCGAGTCTGATCCCCGGCGTGAAATCCGCAAATGTTGTTTACCTTTTTGGCAAAAAGGGGTTGCCTACCCTACTTTAGGTGTCTGTGTTTATTTGTTTTAGCCCTCACCTTCCCTTCTTACTGTTTCATTGTTTTCCTTTCTTTTCTTTTTCGGTGAACTCCCACAGCTCCCAAAAACACTTCTTCGTGATTCAACAAAAAAAGTTCGCATCGATAGTTGATGGGAAAAAATGTTTAAACAATAACAATAACAAAAAAAAAAGCTCTCAAGTGTTCACGTTTGTATATGGCCATCATTATATCTTTCGATAGCAATTACTTGCTACCGTTTAATTGTACGGATTGCGATTTTGTGGGCCACTGCTGGCTGATTTTTCACACGCGTCGCAGTTCTGCCTTCCCAGAAACGCCCCCTGGTCATCATCAAATATGCCTACGCGAGTACACCCCCTCCTCCCGTGCTGTGTGAATGCAGCCAGGTGTCTAATGATTTTCGCACTGAACCTACGTAGGGGCAAGTGGAGAGTTTACTGGGCCAACCTGCAACCCTAATTTGCTTAAAGTTTTCCACTTAAGACATAAGAATAGCCGAAAGAAAACTGTAATACTCTGTTGTAATTTCCACACTTGTGCTGAAGGAAAAACTTTTTCCACAATTTGCATAGAGAACTTTTTAAGTATTACCTTACAATTGGGAACTATGGTATCTGGGTTTGGTGTTAGTAGAGAGCAAAATTTCATACTAAAATACTTAGACTATGCAGCTGTTAAGTTCGGGTGCTCTCAGATTTTTGTATGCCAGTCATCTGGCAGTCTGTTCAGACTGAGTAAAATACATAAGAATATTGACAGATTTCTCTGACTATATATGGTCAACTGGCACTACACTGGCAGGAGTTGGCACCTAAAAATGTGACAACCTGCCAGTGTGTCTAAACGCACCCTTACTTAGAAATTGAAATCACTTTTCCATTGGGTAAACCCGGAAAAAAGTAGAACGAACAATTTAAGTACGAACGCTCTTGAAAAAATATTCGGCCCTGTTCCGAATTCCGAGTCGGTTTTCGTGTAAACGTTTGCATGTAAAGTTTAAACTTAACAATGTTGTATGGAAGGTGACAAGAATTTCACCGGTTACTAGATTAGGTTTGATGAAAATCGGAATTGCTTAAGCAGCTGAAACCGATTGCTCAATGCCAAGTGGATTCAATTCGTCAAAAAGAAAAGACCTAATCTAGTAGCCACCGACATTCTGCCTACTTTTCATATAAAATTGTGAACTTTGCCTTCGAAAAAGCTAAGCTTACACGAAAACCGAACGGCCGAATATTTCGTTCTTGAATTTCTAAGAATTTCGCTTCTGAAATCGACCTAAATTCGTTCTGTTTGGTGATTATAGGCGAGGGGAGTGAGGAAAAGAATCTGAGAGAGGAGAGCAACCACATTTGAGAGAACAGCGTTGAACCCGTTCTCACTGTTTGGTTTTTTTTTTGGGAGAGGGGTGTGTGGGGTTTCTATCGAACAAAGAGCGTTCTCCGTCAGTTATAATATAAATTTTGACGGTTCTCAAGGCATCCGAGGTGTGGTGCTGTTGGCTAAGCAGCGGTATCAGTGAGTGCAGTCTTTCTGATTTTAAAAAGACCCAACCGACACACAGCTCTGTTAGGTTGTTCGTCGAGAAAATATAAATTGTACATCTATTTATACGAGGTGTGTTCAAAAAGTATCGCGAATTTTGAATTTTCGCGGGTTACGTATATTCGAATTTCGATTTTTTTGTGGCGTTATGTTGCTACACATATCTCTCACTTATGAAGACAAGCTCGGCCATTTTGAATGTTCACTTAATTGTTGACAGCTGCTTCGCTTGCACGTGTTTTGAATCGTCTTCGATTTTTACCTCAATTGCGACCAAAAACAGCATCGCATGAACATTGCTAATGAGATGTTAAACTCTGTCCGCGACGACCCAAATTTGTTCCAGAGGGTCATAACTGGTGACGAATCGTGGGTTTATGGTTATGACGTGGAAACCAAAGCTCAATCATCTAAATGGAAGCTGCCGCACGAACCAAGACCGAAAAAAGCGCGCCAAGTTCGGTCGAATGTGAAAGTTTTGCTGACAGTTTTCTTCTTCGATTGCAGGGGCGTGGTGCATCATGAGTTCTTGCCACAGGGAAGAACGGTCAATAAGGAATATTACCTGCAAGTTATGCGCAATTTGCGCGAAGCAATCCGCCAGAAACGCCCGGATTTGTGGAAGAACAAAAATTGGCTTTTGCACCACGATGACGCCCCTGGCCAAAAACAACACACTAATGATGCCGCAGCCACCGTATTCCCCAGATCTGGCCCCCTGTGACTTTTTCTTGTTCCCTAAACTGAAGAGGCCCATGAAAGGACGACGTTACGCTACGCTTGACGAGATAAAGACGGCATCGAAGGAGGAGCTGAACAAGATAAAAAAATTAGTTTTTTTAGGTTCTTCGAAGATTGGAAAAACCGTTGGCACAAGTGTATAATATCTCATGGGGATTACTTTGAAGGGGACAAAATAGATATTCATGAATAAATAAATAATTTTTGAAAAAACACAAAATTCGCGATACTTTTTGAACACACCTCGTAACCCTAGGCTCATCTATTACTTAAAGATCTTTATTTTGCATATTCAAAAATTTTGTGATTTAAATCTATTCCGGCTTGTGTTAAAAATTACCTAATTATTCAGAAAAAAGCTTTCAAAAACACAAACAAATATCTTTAATTTAAAAAAATATGACATATAGTAGAACAATTACCTTAAAGAAAATCACTTTCTGAAAACTACACAAGTTCACAAAAAAAAGTCAACTTTTTAACCAGATAAGATAGCCAACATTCCTTATGTACTTTCACGCTCTGAACTCAAATAAATTGTCCGTTTTTCCCCAGAGGGTCAGGTTTAAGAGAAATTTGCATAAATTTGCGTTGGACGTGGTTTGTTCACATGTTTAGCTCCAAATGCACAGAATGTAGCATGATTAAGGATCACAAACATAGTGTTCAAAAGATCTTAGACTTTATTCAAGAAAAGTGTTTGGGTTCCCCTCGTGCTACAGATATTTACTTGAAATAATTAATATCACTTCCCCCCTGACTTAACTCAGTTTTTCTAAACATGACACATATTATTGTAATCCGCTTAAATCTTAATTTACAAATTGGAGATCAACTGTTGCCTTCTTATTGACAACCCCAAGTCAATAATATATCCAAAGCTTTTTCCATATTCTCAAGTATTTATGCTAGGCATCGGCTACAACTTGATTTTCATTAACAAATGGCAAGTCATCTTCCATCTGCGGAGACGCATTTAATTACCTGTGCGAACTTTTGCAACTAGAACTGTGGCGGCGCCACAGTAAACACTCAGTGAAAGGCACCACCACCGCAACCGCACCACCCCAGTTTCAATTAAAGAGGGACACAGGAGATCAGGAGTCTCAGAACCGGTTGGCAGTGTGCTCCACTCTTGACATTTTCACCTTGTTAATTATGCGCCTGGTCATGCAAAATCTTATAATGAAGTGTTTTTGTTGTTGTCGTTGTTGTTGTTGTTGGGCCCATTGAGAGTTGCATTGTCAGCAGACGATGATCTTTTTAATAGGGGAGGAAGGAGAAGGAGCACTGCAACTGGAACTCACCTGCTCATAATTGCATTTGGCATTGATCTAGGAAAAATTTTGGCCGAAGTGACAGCTGATCTAAGGTGGAGAGGCGGGCTAAGCGCATTAGCAAAAACACTTGACCCAGACGACAGGTGCAGTGCAATTGTCTTTCACTTTGTTTCTATAAAAAATATACATTTAATCGTATTAGCAAAAGTGTAGCTTTGAGGGTTTGACACGCCCATAGACAGCATTTGTGGTGGGCGGCACGGTATAGCCTTGAAAACGTTCATTCAGAGTGAGTGTACACTCCGATATTTCATCCTGCGCCGTCTCCCTTGCCTTGGCCGTAAAGCGCTCATTCAAACGATGACGTTTTGCATATTTGGCATACTGTTGATCACCATATTGTAGGCGACTCTCCAAGTGAATCTCATCAACGCGGCCATAAAGACGCGCCTGTTCCTTGGGAAACCAACCCAATTTGTCTAGCCAACGATCATAGGATTCCTCAAGTTTGGCGGTTTTCATGCGATAATAGAAAACCTGAGCGACCGTTATAATTTCATCCGGCATCTTGGAAAACAAATTAGAGCTGACGGGACTTGAGCTATATATGTTTAACTATTTATATGTGTAAAGGCAGATGTTTGACTAGTTACTAAGTTATAAAACTATTTATCAGCTTAACCTGCAGTTTTTAGCCTGCTTGATGTCACGTTATGCTTACACATAACTTAAAACAGAGACACACAACACCACAAAGAAGGCTGTTTCATGAGGGGCCAACCTCAATCATCAGTGATCATGCATGATCTGAATATGCTCAAACAGCAGTCTCTCCATGCCTGCGGCGCCAAAAATGCTTGGGAATTCCAAAGCAGCATGCGCGCAAAAAACACCGAGAATGAACAGACAGTATGTGTATGTGTGTGCCTCTCCTATGATCTTCCAATGCTTTCTGCTTCTTAGGCGATGACCAAAACGTTTGCATGCAAACAGGAGTTTTTGTTGTTATAAATGAAACTTTTTTGTTAAGTTTTTTGACGGTTTTTCGAACTTTATACTAAGTAAACCTACAGTTTTTAGCCGGCTCGAGGTCAGCTCCTGAAAAATTATCAATTTCAATATTAGTTTTGGTTCTGAGTTTTAATCGATTGTTGGCGATATAATTTAAGATTTAGTAAAATAAACCAATATAATGGTTCGCGGTGAGCCATTCAGGGACAAAGAGGAATTTAAGATATATCGGCCATCAGGTATCAACCCTTGAATCAATCCATTAATATGCTGCACCGGCACTTTCTCCAATAAAATATCATGCTGCAAAGAATACAAAGTTAGTTAATTTCAAAGCCGCCTTTCATTCACTTAATAGCTTCTCACATCATAGGGACAAGTGTGATTGATGTGTTTAAATGATCTGAAAGTGGAAAAATATAGTTCGGCTAAAATATTGCCACGATCTCGCATAAATTTACAACCATCAAAGGTAGCAGCATAATTAGACACAATAGTTTTGTGCTCACGCGTCAGAAGCCTAAAAGAGACCTACAAACATAACTAGATGACTTGAAACGTAAGATAATAGAACTGAACAAACTTACAGTTGAACTGTATACGGGAAATTTATAGATTTTGGTTTATGCCGAAAAAAAATTTATATGTGCGGTTAATGGACCTCAAATAGCAATAATCGAATTCCATAAATTGCACATCCACTGGCAAACAGCGCACATTATTGAACTCAACCAGAGCCAAGATCTGGAAAAACAATAGAAAGAGTGTTAACTTACATGTGGACTACTGAAATTCATAGTTTACTTACACCCTGAGGGCACAGTACCAAGCCAGACCAAGATAAAACTAACAGAATATTCATAGTGCTTAGTAACATATCAAGTTGGATCATAAAAAACCTTTAAAAAGGGTTGAAAAGTATTTTCTTCACCTTCTGTTTAATGTGTTTGTTGACTGGGAATAGCTTATACTCATATTGAACTTCTTATACCCTTGCAGAGGGTATTATAAAATTGTCCGGATGTTTGTAACGCATAGAAGGAAGCATCTCCGACCACATAAAGTATATATATTCTTGATCAGCATGACGAGCTGAGTTGATTTAGCTTTGTCCGTCTGTCCTTCTGTCCGTCTGTTTCTATGCTATCTCCTCCGTCAGTTTTAAAGCTATCCTCACCAAACTTTGCACGAAGTCTTTTGGTAAAATACGCTGCACATTTGTCGGAACCGGCCGGATCGGATGACTATAGCACATAGCTGCCATAGGAACGATCGGTCGAAAAATTAGTTTTAGTGAGAAAAACTTTTTTGTTTGTAATGAAAAAGTCCTTATCATTGGCATACACTTATTTTATATAGTTTTACACATTTCTACAAAGTTTGGTTGAAATCGGATGACTATAGCATATAGCTCCCATAGGAACGATCGGACGAAAAACTAGTTCGAGTGAGGAAAACTTTTTTGTTTTTAATGAAAATGTCCTTTTTATTGGCATATTCTTAAATTATATACTTTAACACATTTCTACAAAGTTTAATCAAAATCGGATGACTATAGCATATAGCTGCAGTATGAATGATCGGTCGAAAAAGAAGTTCTAGTGAGAAAAACTTTTTTGTTTTAAATGGGATCGCCTCCAAATTTCGTAATTAACAGTGTATTATGCTTATACATAATTTCCAAGTTTGGTCGAAATCAGACATCTATATAGTATAGATCCCATAGAAAAATAAGGTCAAAAAAGTAGTCTTAGTTAGAAAATCTTTTTAGTTTTCAATGGAAACTGCAAGGGTATACAAAACTTCGGCCGAGCCGAAGTTAACTTTCCCCTATTTTTCTATTTGTATATATAGTTATTTATGGCGGCAATTTAAGTGCTCCATTGCGTCTGATAATGAGTTTTCCCTGCAGATAACGATCAGCTAAATTTGTATGGTTTTCAAATAAACGTTTCATGCCACTGTGACCCAACTGTTGTATTTAATGAACAGCCGCTGGCGCCACTGAGCACATAACGACAAGTGGTAAAGGTATCGATATATCGATAGCGATGAGAACTGACATTTTATTTAAAAGTCATATAGGTTGTCGGACACTCAGATGGGGTAATTAAACAGCAATAAATTGTAATTGAATTGAGTAGAACTCTAGTCTTTTTATACCCTGCCCAGAAGTTTGCAACTCATAGAAATATTTATTTCCGATCCTTTAAACTATATATATTCTTGATCAGGGTCACGAGCTGACTTGATTTAGCCCTGTGCGTCTGTTTCTTCGTAAACTAGTATCTCAGTTTTAAAGGTTTAAAGTTTTAAAGCCCATTAAAAATGGAGTTCATGAAGTTGTGCAAAAGTATCAAGTATAAATATTCTTGATCAGCATCAACAGCCGAGTCGATTTAACCATGTCCGTCTGTCCGTCCGTCCGTCTGTCCGTATGAACGAGCCGATCGCAGACACTAATAGAGATAGAGCAACAAATTTTTTCATGTAGGTAGGTGTATACCAGATTCAAATCGAGTTTGTTTCAGATTTGGAAAATTACCCCTCCTCCCCGCTTTAAGCGCAAAAAACTGTCAGATTCACAATTTTTAAGTTAGACCCTCGAGACTTTGCATATATCAAGTAAGGCCCAATATCTGTTTTTTCTGAAAAGATCAATAAGATCGGACAAAAAACACCGAAGGTCTATACAAATCAATTTTACTTGTTGGAGAGAGGGCGGGTCTTGCATTGTTAGTTACCGCGGGCGCTCGTGCGTGCGTGCGTATGTTAGAGTGTGTGTGTGTATGTGTATGTTTGGGTATGAAAACACAAGAAGTCAAGGGAACAGGGTATTTTGTAGTCGGGGCACTCGACTACAGCTCCCTTACTTGTTCATAGTGTCAAGTACGACTGGGGAGAGTCTTTCAAAGTCGAACTAACCGTAAATTGTCTTCAGTCAAATTTTCTTATCTTTTAATTACAATTTACTCTTTCATTTGAAATCGTAGCACTTTTTTAAACCACTTTTATTTTGACACATTTGTGTAATTTAGGATTTAGTAAAATAAACCAAGATGACGCAACGCGGGGTGCCATTAATGGACCAAGTGGTATTTAAGATATATCGGCCATCAGGTATCAACCCTTGAATCAATCCATTAATATGCTGCACTGGCACTTTCTCCCATATAATATCATGCTGCAAAGAACATAATTTTAGTTAATTTCCAAAAAAAAACTTTCATTCACTAAATAACTTCTCACATCATAGGGACAAGTGTGATTAATGTTTGTAAATGATCTGAAAGTGGAAAAATATAATTCGGCTAAAATATTGCCACGATCTCGCATAAATTTACAACCATCAAAGGTAGCGGCATAATTAGACACAATACTTTTGTGCTCACGTGTCAGGAGCCTAAACGAGATCTGCAAACATAACCAGATTAGTTGTATCGTAAAATAATAAATCGTATCAAACTTACAGTTGAACTGTATACGGGAAATTTATAGATTTTGGTTTTTGCCGAAAAAAATTTATATGTGCGATTAATGGACCTCAAATAGCAATAATCGAATTCCATAAATTGCACATCCACTGGCAAACAGCGCACATTATTGAACTCAAACAGAGCAAAGATCTGGGATATTATAGAAAGAATTTTAAATTATATGAGGCCTACGGAATTTCACAGATTACTTACACCCTGGGGGCACAATACAAAGCCAGACCAAAGTAAAATTAACTGAATATTCATACTGCTTAATTTAATATCAAATTGGACCATACAAAATCTTTAACAAGAGTTGAAAAATTTTTTCGTCACCTCCTATTTAATGTGTTTGTTGTCTGGAAATAGCTTATACTAGTACTGAACTTTTTTTGCATTTTTCTATTTGTATATATATATAGTTATTATTTATGCCTGCAATTTAAATGCTCCATTGCGTCTGATAATGAGTTTTCCCTGCAGATATCGATCAGCTAAATTTGTATGGTTTTTAAATAAACGTTTCTTGCCACTGTGGCACAACTGTTGCGTCCAACGAACAGCCGCTGGCGCCACTGAGCACAAAACAACAAAAGGCAAAGGTATCGATATATTGATAACGATGAAAACTGGTCATTTTTATTTAAAAGTCATGCAGGTAGTCATGATACAATTATACAGGTACGTCGAATATGTCATTGTGCTCTCAATTTAGTCCACATTATTTCAGTCTCAGTTCAATCTGTCGCTTATTGTATGTTGACAAATGAGCGCGAGCCTACTAATTTCATGTGAGTGAGTGAAACGGCGGCATTTTCTGTGTTTAGCCCTTAGAATGGCAGTGGAAAACATTTACAGCCAACTGTAGCAGCCTATGCCCTATGTCGAATGATTTCCGGTTCACGCTCCCGTTCACGCTCCGTCTCTGGTACTGCATCTGGCATGAGGCGTCTTCCCTTCGACACCTGGGCTTCCAATCGGTAGCTTAAAGTGTGTGTTTTTTAGTTTTTATACTCTGTACCAGAGTTACACAGAGTATATTAAGTTTGTGCAAAAGTATGCAACAGCCCGTTCCTATAAAGTATATATATATTGATTGATTTTTCATTTTTCAATGGCCGCCATTTTGTCAAAATAATTCACAAAATTGTTTTCGAGGTTCAGACCTGTATGACATCTATACTGAGGTTTAGACTGATTACCGTTTTTATTTTTCATTTCAAACAACCTGGAGACGAGAAATCGTGGCCGCCAGCACTATACTTTTTTTTGGACCCCCACTTACGGCCAGACTTTCAAAGCAGAACAATTTTTTTTGTTTACTTTGATCCTTTTCTAACACAACAAAAAAAAAAGAATTGAAAAAAACTCTTAGCGTTTTTAAATAAGTTTTTTTTTAAAAAAAAAGGTCCAAAAACAGCCATGACATAAAAAAACCTCTCTTAATAGCTCCCCAGTTAAGACCTATATTAAAGTCTTATTATAGTACACAATTGACGAATCACTTAACCACCCGAAGGATTTTTATCCACTCGCAAATCGGCAATTTAGAAATTTCTGAACCGAACTGAAGAGAAACATATATTTTTAAATATTCAAAAATTCTTATTTCTTTTAAAACCGTTTTATCATCTTCTATACTAGCTCCTACATTGTTATATTCCTCACAAATATAAAAATCGCTACTTCGAACCTACTAATATGCCACTGGCCGCGGCATTATTTTAAACAACTTTTTCTGTGTTCCTGTCAATGCGTGTCATTGCCGCATAGTGTGACCATTTCTGCCTATCGATACCACAAACGATCGATAGCATGTGACTCTTGATGTAAACAAAAACCGGCGCAATTTCTCCTTAAACAAAATGACCGAAGCTGCCAAGGAATTACGCAAAGTTCGCCGCTTTCTCAAGGAGCGCCTGCAACGGGACTACACCACCCTACGAGGCTATGAGTCAGAACGCTCGAATGTGCGCCAGTTGCTACAGCGCACAGCCGAGCAAGGCGAATCCAATTCCTTGCTTTTGATAGGTCCGCGAGGAGCGGGCAAGACGACGGTAAGTAACCAGCACACAGGGGTTAGATCAACCATAACTCACTTCCACTCCACCTTACAGCTCATCAATGCCGTACTCACTGATTTGCTGCCCCTCAAATCCTTCGTGGACAACACGCTCATCGTCCACCTGGATGGCAATCTTCATACCGATGACCGCATAGCCCTTAAATCCATTACGGTGCAGATGCGTCTGGAGAATGCCGCTGATGGCAAAGTCTTTGGTTCATTTGCCGAGAATTTGGCCTTTTTGCTGCAGTGCCTCAAGGCAGGCGATAAGAAATCCAAGAGCGTGGTCTTTATACTCGAGGAATTTGATCTCTTTTGCACGCATCACAATCAGACACTGCTCTACAATCTCTTTGATGTGTCTCAATCGGCCCAGGCTCCCATTTGTGTGCTAGGGGTGACCTGCCGTCTGGATGTGATTGAGCTGCTGGAGAAACGTGTCAAGTCCAGATTCTCTCACCGCCAAGTCTTTCTATTTCCCCGTGCGGATCAGTTTGAGGAGTATGGCCAGCTCTTTCAGCAGCTGTTGTCCCTGCCCAGTAACAAGGAACTCAAATCCTATGCCGATCGCATTGATAGCCTGGAAATGCTGAAGTCCGAATCATTTACCTTCCAGCGTAATCATTTTGATGGTGCGGAATATGAATTTGATAAGAGATTCGTGGAAAACTGGAATAAGCAGCAAGAGAAGCTACTGAAGCAGCCGGCAGCACAGAAAACGCTGCAAATGCTTTATGATTTTGATATAAGTGAAGCATTTCTGAAGACGTTTCTATACCGTTTGGTGTCCCAATTGAAACCCGCAACGCCGCAAATCACCTTGGAACAGCTGACGGCTTTGGCACATGAATACGAAAGCGATGACAAGATCGAGCTACTCTGTGGACTCTCCGTGCTAGAACTGTGCCTGATCATAGCCATCAAACATCATTCGGAAATCTATGATCGAGATCCGTTTAATTTTGAAATTATATTTGCCAGATTTTCGAAATTTGCCAAAGTCTCGACGACCATGCAAGGCGTCGAACGTTCGATTGTGTTGAAAGCCTTTGAGCATTTGCGCATTTCAGAACTAATCATGCCGGTGTCCAACAACAGCAGTGGAATGGGTAAAGTTCAAAAGGAGTTTGATATGCATAAAATGGCATTGACCTATGGACAAATACAGCAGGCGGTGCAGCGTTATCAGGCACTGCCCACTGAGGTGGCCCAGTGGGCCCAGAGTTCACTTATCTAATTAGAACTAGAATTACACACTTAATATTCCTTAATTTTTATGTTTTATTTATTTTATTAAATTACAATACCTGAAATAACATAAGTATTACAATCGTTAATGTCATGTCCACAACAGGCAGGCCAGGAGAATAAATAACATTTTCATGTGGAAATTCAACGAACAAATTAAATTATTTTATTAAAATTACAATACCTGAAATAAAACAAAATGAATGGAAATACATTTAAGAAAGCCAATCGAAAAATGTCTAGCATATTTGTACCACAAAGACTGCGTGCAAAGTTTGGTGAGGATAGCTTTAAAACTGACGGAGGAGATAGCATAGAAACAGACGGACGGACAGAGGCTAAATCAACTCAGCTCGTCATGCTGATCAAGAATATATATACTTTATGTGGTCGGAGATGCTTCCTTCAATGCGTTACAAACATCCGCACAATTTTATAATACCCTTTGAAAGGGTATAAAAAAAACAGAATACTGAGTATCTAAAATTTATCATCGAGTACTTTGATTCAGAATCGAGTACTAAGTACCGAATACATAGTCTCTAATACTTAGTATCGAATACTTAGAAGCGAGTACGAAGTACATGGAGTCGAATAATAAGTATCGAGTACATAGTATCGAGTACTAAGTATCGAATACTTGAAATCAGGCTCTGAGTATCGAGTGCTTGGTATTGAGTTATAAGTATCGAGTACTAAGTATCAAATACTGAGTATTGAGTACTTAATATCGAGTACCATTTATCGAATACTTAGAATCTAGTAATGAGTATCGAGAACTTGGTATCGAGTACTTAGAATCGAGTACTGAGTATCAAATACTGAGTATCAAGTACTTAATAACGAGAACCTAGTATCAAATACTTAGAATCGAGTACTATTATCGATTACTGAGTATCAAGTTTTAAATATGGAGGATAAAGTAACGCACAACCGGAAGAATATGAAAGGCGGCACATATCGTATACAACATGTTTCACATCAAGGCCCCGTGAGTGTTAGCCACACTCACACCTTTTTTTTATTTAAAAATTTTAAAAGTATGCTGGGAATGGAAAACGTTTAGCTCTACGCAAAGACCCCAGAACAACAATTGCTTCTAATATTGTTCTATGGCAGGGTTCCCCGAGAAGAAAGCTCTCTGTCTCTCTCTAACACTCACAGATGCAATACTTCGGCAAGCATTCGGTGTGAATTTCTGAGTGTGTTCGACCCCCCGGGGCATGGCTGGGGAACACTGTTCTATGGCGTTGCTAAGAGTTCATGGGCAAATTTCCTATGCTTTTAAAAAAGAAAAGCACACTTTTCGGCTGACTTGAAACTTGCTCGATGCCGAATGGGAATACATTTTTAAAAGCGATTTAATGAAATCCAAAGCGAAACCGCGCAAAAGCGCATACCTCCAGCTATAGTACAATATTCAAAGAAAATAACACTAGGCAACAAGGTCCAGCATATTGAAGGTTTGGTGGTGATTCTAGATGATTTTTGTGTCCTGAACACGAATCTGTTTTCGAAAATGGTCCATCACGTCTAGATTTTTGATAATTCAAGCTTAAAGTTCCTTAAAATGCATATTTTGGCTGTTGTTATGAACAATTTGTGGGGTTCCTTTTCATTTAATTTTGGCTCAATTTGAGATTACCTTATTATATCTTAATTTCAATATAAACTAGTTCCAACAATTCTACGATTTTCTTAAGCGAAGATATACCGTTTTGAATACATGTGCTTCAACTGGCCATATTTTGTATAGCCCATGGGTATGCAATGGATGTTGCCTAAAATTGTCATAAGAATTTAATAAAAATGCTTAGCCGACTATAGTGATTGTATTTAGGAATCCCCCAATACGGCGACATCGCATGCTTATTATGCAATCTCGGAGAAACAGGACACATTCCACACTTGGTCGGAGTCTGTCCCATTTTGAGGGAACACTGTTTACTTCATTTTGGCAAGACAGAGATTCAACGGCTCGAGATTACAAAATTTATAGGCTTTAAGATATAGAAAACAAATAATTGAAGGACAGTTCTCAAAAACGGCAACACGGCTACTTTAGTTCCTAGCTACGAAGATGAACGATCTGATATCTGGGGAAGACCTGGGAAGCTAGGTGAATTAGACTGCTTAGTGAAGGAATTATACAGCGGTTATACACCAAGTCAACACGATTCAAATTCTTGTTTAAAATTTAGTTCATATCCTTAGCAAATAAATTTAAAATTAAATTTAAATATATAAGAATAAATTCAAAAAAATTGATTCGTTTGTTTTACGTATTTAGGTCACTAAAGGGCTTATCTTTCCACCGCATATAAAGCGATCGATAATGCAAATTCTTCTTACCACCCGCATCTTCCCAGTTCCTATAAAAGTCTACTGTTTTCAGCTACTATTAGCAGACACAGTTTGAGTTTCCACATTATGAGGTGCTTGGCTCTTATCTCCCTTGCCGTGTTGCTCTTAAGTCTAGCCCTAGCCGATGAGAGTCCTGGTTTCTTTTTGAAAATCACCAAAAATGTGCCACGTCTGGGCAAAAGGAATGAGCATCTTATTCAGGTGAGTCCCTTCAAACTAAATATTAAACCATTCACTCATTAAAATTTTCTCTCTTGCTTTTAGCCTAATGTTACCCCCTTAATGGCCTGGCTCTGGAATCTGGAGGTAGGACAGCCCCTTAGTAAGCGACGTTTGCCCTCGAACGATGGTGTTGGTGGAGAACTGAATGTGGTGCAGCCTGTCAATTCGAATACCTTGATTGAGTTACTAGACAAAAATGCCATACCCAGCGAGCATGTGAAATTTGTACACTGGAAGGACTTTGATCGTGCCCTGCAGGCTGATATGGATCTATATGGCAAAGTTATACAATTGGGACGCAAACCTGATCAACGTTTGAAGGAGGATCTCAATTTAAGCAGTTTTATACCCATCTTTAGTAATGATAATGAACAGAATTCTGACTTTATGTTGTATCACAATGACGATCGAGATTTATATGGACGTCAATTTGATAGCAATTTTATGAAGTATAATCATTTGTAAACCAATATATAAGTATATAACTCCTTGTGCGCTAAAGCTGCTTACAATAAAGTCAAAAAGTATCAACTTTCAAGCAACTTATTAACGGTGATGTGTTTCGTTTTAAAGTGGGTCAATAACCCACGCTTTTGGCTGCTCCATTAAGATTCTTAAAGCATTTCTTATTTGGAATGATAAATTCTGAAATACATTTACTCGCTAAATGAGTCAATTCAAATTTCGAGGGTGGATTTAGTAATCTCTATTAAATTTCTCTGAATTAAGCTGATGCTAGAAGTGAAAAGTTAAGAATAGGAAATTATTTCGAGACTAAGATATTAAATGTGTCGAAATTTTGAAAAAAATACGATCCAAAAGCTCGAACCCTTTCGGTTCGGCTTGCGGAAAGATTATTCAGGCTAGAATTGGTTTCTAAATTGTTTCATTTCATCTAAAAATTTAGTACCTTGATATTCTTGCGATTAAATTTTCTAATAAAAAAACAGATCTCAGAGATGGAAAGTGATAGAGGCTTGACATGTATGGTACATAAGCTTTTTATACTTGCAGGCAGATCCAGTTTATTTTCAATATTTGCCTCGCCCTCTTCCGCCTCCGCAATTTAGAAAAAACGCCATATCTCCCACAGTTTAATAGATCGAAGGTTCGTATTAGAGATCTGCAAGAGTGCCTGTTTTCTTGACTCGAGTATACTTGTTGTAAATGCGTCTTGGGTATGATTTTCCACTCAAAATATGAAGTCAGTTCATATACTCACTCATATCGTACTAGTATTTCAGTGAGTTTTGAGCGGGTGTCAAATTTACTTGTTCCTGCTTACTTTCAATTTTGAGTGGGCGGTCGCACGCAGACTTTGCAGGTTACATACCAATTTTACTCAGACAGCAAAGAGGAATACGCAAATAACCCGGTGTTTTGAGCACACATTATACCAATACTTAAGTATTACTTGAGTATTGCTCTTCGCATTTGTTGGTTTCTAAAGCACGCGTCACGTTTGCCTACTCAGGGTAGGGAAAGGCATATCCGACTTAAATAATACTAGAATAATAAACATGTGTAAGTCTTTTCCACGAACGACGGTCCAAGTAAATACTCTCTCAAATTTAAAGGGTATGCAAACTTCTTCATACCTTTTTTCAGTGGGCGTAGGCAAAATTGCAAAAACAACACACACAGAATTCGGTTCTGCTGACGTCGACGTCAAAACAGGGATGAATTTGACGAGAAGTGAAGGAAACGAACAGAAGCCGAAGACATATCAGAGAGCAGACACACAAAGTCACCAGTAAAAAAAATTCTACAAGAGGCAAGCATGAGTAAAAAGAATACTTAAGGATTTTTATACTACTTATTAGCTAAAACATTGTACTGTAGGGAATAGTGAAATGTTCGTTTTACTTTTGGTTTAGTTGCTTTGATTAAGGCAATTGAGTGTTTGTTTACTATTTGTGTTAAGTTAAAAATTATTACGGGTGACTGAGGGTGATGGGACTTAGCTGGTAAGATGGAGTATCAATCAAGTTGTGTGCAGCCAATTCGTAGCCTATGCTTGGACTAAATCCTCCGATTAATCAGGTCACCTGGGTGAATCCTTTGGAGCCTGCGTCTTGCCCTGATTCCGTTGATCCTACGCGATCGGAGTAAGCGCCTGGCAGGTTGTTTGGGTGGCGGCGACCTTATCCAAGTACCTCGCTTGGTTGTTGATTGTGTCGCCAACCATCGGACCCACATTTCTCTCAATGCTCTAGTTCGGATAAACCACTCGGCTCCAGTAATCCTCCTCGGATTTTGGCCTGGAAGACCCTGAGTTTGTTCAGGTGGGTCTTCGCGGCGATGCCATACACCTGAACGCCGTACCTCCAAATCGGTGCCAGAATCACTTTATATAAGAGGACCTTGTTCCTTAGCGAGAGTTTGTTGTTGGCGTTGAGTAGCCAACTCATCCTCTTCGCCTTGCTGTGAAGCTTTCCTGCAACTTCGGCGGCATGTTGTTTAAAGGTAAGCCTCTTGTCAAGTGTCACTCCAAGATACTTGTGGGCCAATTTGTGAGGGAGGACCTCTCCATGCAGGAAGACGCCAGGGCTACTGTCTCTTCTGAGCGTATGGGTGACAGATACGCACTTTTCAGGGTTGATGGAGATGTTCCAACGACAGGCCCAGTTCTCAAACCTTTTGAGATACTTAAGTGAGAAAGCTATAGATAGAAAATGCGATGCTTGAATTGTTGGTGGATAATTTCACACTCAAATTTTACGGTTCCCTGTTTGAATGAGTATTTCCTATACGCTACGCGAGTGGCGCGAGTGTTTTCGGCACCTAAGTGCGAGATGCAAATATGCCGCGAGTAGAAATACTACTGTATACATTTTGTTGGAGTAGTCTGGATATCCGAGTGCCAAAATATCAAGTACTTATGCAGTGCACTTGCAGTTGCGGTGCACTCGTGCAGATCTCTGGCTCCCACCAAACAAAAGTTACCAATTTTTAAGAAAAGAAACTTAATTTACAAGATTTTTTTGCCATCTTATAGACTTTCCCTAGACTTATTCGTACACTTAGAGAAAAAGTAGATAGTTACATACTTGACTCAAGAATTTTCGTAAAAAAATATTTTTTTGATCCAAGAGTTGGAATTGCTTTAACGCTCCAACTTTGTTAGCTCTCGCCTTTGAATCTAGGGACTTTAGCTCCTCTAATTTCTAGTCAAATTAATCGGTCTACATTTTTCCAAGTGTAGGCTTAATAAAATCTTTAAAAACTCTTTGAAACATTTGGAAATTCCAGCCTTGAAATATGAGCGCATTCCAAGTGAACTGGTTTTTTGATCAAATTTCTTTCGCATTAAACAAAACAAATTTAGCACACAAAACAGGAGCAGAAAAATAAGAATTTGATGTATTTATTGTGTTTAATTAGCATTTTGTTGTTAACATTTGTGTTGTATTATTTTGCTGGCAAATTAAAAAGCCATAAACAATTATAAATTACAAAAAATGCTAATACTGCAAACTTGACTTTGAAAATTTGCCACATCAAAAAAAAAATAAAATACAAATTGTTTTGTTTTATTTTTTTTTTCAAATTTCTATTTTAAGTGCAAGCGTAGAACAAGTTTGTGTAAGAGAGCGAAGCTTTACTCTCGCACTTAACTCTCTGAGAGCTGGGAGCCCGCTCAGAGTTTAAATACGTTCGTTTTTGCCAGACGCTTTGAAGACGAGTCGCAAACGCTGTCGTTGCCGGTTGTGTATTTTGTTTTTAGTTGTGAGGAATTTTCGATCGTGTGTCCTCTCCCACCACACACACCCCCCCAAAACCAACCTCCCACCCGTACACTGGCTCACACTCTGTGGGCGTGAAATGTGAAACAAGCTTTTGCGTTTTAAGCGTAGACAAAAAAAAAACACTCCAAACATACAAAAAATTAGCCACGCTCGTTGTTTCTGTTAATTCAATTAAGTGCGAAAACAAAAGAGCCAATGTACAAAAGAAAGTTGCAGCATAATCGTGTTAATTTTAGTTTAAATGACCCACAAACAAATATTGTTTAATTAACCAAGAAAAAAAGAAAGTCTCCGGCCACATTACACAATCATAAACCAATAACAAACAATATCAACGTGCAATTGACCCAGGGCACGAACCACGGATCAGAGACAGTTTAAGCCCTCTTTGTACGCAATACTACAGCAACAACAACAACAACAACATGATAACTGCGGCGAAAGTAATCTTGGCTAGCTGCCTGCTTAGCGCATTTGCCATGCAAATGAGCTCGTCATCGGCCATACCCATTTGGGAGTTTTTAACGCGCAACGAAAAGGTAAGAGGGTAGGGGATCATCACACAAGTTAGCCAAAAAAAAAAAAAAAAACTACAGTGGGACAACTAATTTGAATTTAAGTCATCAAATTGATAAGTTTTGAAGTGAAATTAAGGCGTTTGGTGGACGAGACTAGAGTTGAGTTATATACTTAGTTACATTCGAAAATCATCTCACTATGAAAACTCGCAAAAAGTATCCTAAGCTCTCGTTCAACCCTCGTTTTTAAACCTATTGTATAAAGTTTAGTGTATCTTTAACTGAAGCTTGTTGTTACTGTCTGCTAACATTTGTCGAATACTAAAATAAAGTACTTTTTAAACTTAATTGGGAATTTTTCCTGCGTTTTGATATATCGACTTATCTGAAGATTCTGAATATGAATCTTTCAGAGCATGAACTTTCAGAGTATGAAATTTTAGAGTAACTTATGGTATCTCCACTCATAATAGCCCCTGTTTTTAAAGATCCTTTTACAATTTGCTTCGGACCCAAAAACGACCCAACTTCCACACGTCCATGCTTTCCTCACGATTCGGTCGCTTTAAGGTACTTTTAGAGCGAAGCTCTTTTACGGTCGGTCGACGGGTGGCAAATCCAGAAAACGATTGCTTTTGACTTTGCAAAGTCAGCAGCTTTGGTCTTTGCAAAACAGCCATAGCAGCAGGTGGGTTGTAAATGGGTGGTGGATTATCGGTGACCAAAACAGTGACCAAATCAGTGACTAAAAAAGTGGCTAAAACAGTTACTAAAACTGTGACAAAAACATTGACCTAAACAGTGACCGAATCAGTAACTAAAACAGTGACTAAAACAGTGACCAAAATAGTTTTTTAAACAGTGACTAAAACAGTGACCGAAACGGTGACCAAAACAGTGATGAAAACATCGACCAAAACAGTGTCTAAAACATTGACCAAAACAATGACCAAAACAGTGACCAAAACAGTGAACAAACCAGTGTTTTAAACAGTGACTAAACAGAGACTAAAACAGTGACCAAATGAGTGACCAAAACATTGACCTAAACAGTGACCAAAACAGTGACGAAAACAGTGACGAAAAAACAGTGACAAAACACCAAGTGACAAAAACAAACAAAACAACCAAAAAAAAAAAAACAAACAAACCCCCCCCCCAAGCGCCCACCCCCTCCAACCAACCACACCCCCCCCCCACAACCCCAGCCCCCACCCCACACAAGAGAAGCCCCCTCCATGACTAAAACAGTGACCAAAAATGGGAACAAAGCATTGACCTAAACAGTGATTGAAACAGTGACTAAAACAGTGAAGCCGAACCTTCTGCAGAACTATAGAGGTTTACAGTCTTGGTTAAAATGCCATGGACCGCCATTTCCAATCGTTGCTCGTTGAGTCCAAAAGGTCTTGGGGTCGATTCCCAAAAAAGTCCGGCAAAATTTGTTCCTTATTTTTTTTAAAAGTCTTAAATGAACGAAGACTTCGTCGCTGTAATTCTTGTACAAGCCTGTACAGGTGATTTCTAGCATAATATTAATGACTTTCGATCCGATCGTTCTCAAGCCCAGAATGTGAGATCCATTTAAAACCTAAGCCAAACTCTATCAAATTTTTTATCCAGTTGAGTTTGAAATGTTCTTGAAGTCGGAACAATTTTTTTAAAAAATTGTTCTTGTAGTGAGAACATTGCTCTACAAGTGAAAAAATCTGTTCATTGCTGTTTTTGGTAACGTTTCTGCTCATCTTGTGTCCAATGTTCCCGGTTTTTTCCCTCTGTATATGAACGATTGACCCTCCGTTTTGTAGTTTTCCATAGGTGTAAATATCACAAAAAATTGCAAGTTCAGCGGACCGCTTTTTAGGGTTTTGATTCAAGCCTTAGATCATTGCCTCTTAGATCGCCGCATCTGCAGCGGTGGACAAGCCCTTGATCCCATTGCTCCCGAAAGTTATCTTACGGGAACTGGCACCACGCAGGCGCATTAAAAATTGACTCGTTTTTTTGGCGCCGCCGCACACAGGCAGACAGAATGACAAGCGCAATGGCCCCGCTTCGAATCGAAAACAACAACAAATATATTGCGTATCGTCTGCAAAAACTAATATATGGAGTGTGAGTCTGGCCTGTGAACCCAAGCATCAGTAGTGTTCCCAAAATCAAATTTCGTGCCCAACACTGGATTACAGTAATCTGCTCAAAAATACGATCTGCTTGGCTCTATTGTTGTTAAGGAGCTCTTAAACTATTTACCATGGTTTTTAAGCCGAGAACTTTTCCCACAAAACCACTTTTCAACAAAATAGTTCATAGATCGTTGGGAAATGTTTTAGTAAAAAAATAAGACATATTTTTGTTGAGAAAAAAGCGTCCAACTTACCAATCTTTCAGAAACGTATCATTTCTTTTAAGTTGACTTTTGCTTTGTTTTCTTCTTGAAGTGGTACTTACAAAGACGAACTTGAATATAATTTTGAAATGATATTGCTTCGATTCAGCACCCCACCCGACAATTTCTCGTATGTTTCCGGACCTACGAGAAATACGTATATTTCTCTAAAAATCGAAGTTTGCTTTTAGTTGGGGAGTGGGGTTTTCAAACGGACATTAGCTAAAACGATAGTTTCTCTTAAATTCGAAATCCGTTTTTTCTTAGAGATGCGAGCTTCAAGCAGAAAGGATTCAGTTTTCGATCCGTTTTTTACCCGTTTTCGATATCGAGAATGTGTCGAGAACGGATCCGAAAACATGTATAGAGAACATACGTTTTGCTGCCACAAACTGAGCGACAGGTAATACTTTTTCTGACCGAAAACGGAACACGTCGATTGTCGGGTGGGACTAAACAATTACTTTCATCTGGTAAAAACACTATACTGTCAAGACACTACCGGGACAATAGGTAATACATCGAGGAGTAACGCAAGGTTGTACCGATCGGTACGTTTTGCAGACATTCTTATACAAAATTCGTTAGGCAAATACTTGGCTGGTGGTTGGTCTGGTGGCAAATGATCACTACGAATAGTTAGGGGATTCGTTAATGCCGCACCGGTACAGTCGAACTACAGGGATAGGTTTTAAAATAATTAATTTATGTTATTCTTAGTACTAAACCTATTTCCAAGCAGATGTCTCCGGCTTGGGTTCAGGTTTAAAATTTATAAGATTTGTTTCAGAGTCCGAACCGAACTGGTTCTCTGGGGTTCGGTTCAAAACGGACCAAAAACAAATTGTTACTAATGGAATCAGATATAAAAATGGATATCAAAAGACGTCTTTACTTAATTCCAAACAACTTTTGTGACCAACAACCTTGCCTAGCATAAATTGACTTCCATGCCTTTAAAAGCCCCCCACAACCTTTCTCTCTAGTCGCTTCTATAAAAATATCGAATGTTTATTTTCGTGCTTATAAATAAAATCAGCATTTTTGCGAAATCAAAACAGCAACTAAATTCGTTTATAGACCGGTATTTGTTGAAGCCGGTATTTTTGTTTATTTTTATTCTATTAACTACATTCTCTGATGGTCATTAAAATAGTTTCCATCGTTTTGATAACACACAATGTCAACTTTAGACAACATATTCATGTCAAGGATGACTAAACACTGAGTTGAGATGTTCTTCACTCTGCATTTTGAATTTTTTTTTGTGTGGCTACTGGCTTTGGCTTGCCAAGCTTCAAGTATTTATTGTCTTAAATTTGTGTGCACCTTAAAGGGGGGCAAAAGCCACCGCTGCTTAAGGTACAGTTATGCAAATTTGTTTAAACAAAATACCGTGGCTTGTTATCCATTCATTTATTGGTGTGGAAACAGACGACACATAACACAACACGCGCTGATTGTGGAAAACAAAAGAGAGACTCGACTAAAGAGCCGTTAAATATGCATTTATTTATAATTTATAATTTACGCTGCTCATTGAAGTTATCACAATATCAATAACGAACACACATATAAATATGTATCATAAAAAAAAACTGATGATTTTTTGTAAATAAGTGCGAAAAATTGTGCTAGTTTTAACAGATGGTCAATGCCAAGGACAAACTGAGTCATAACTATGTAGAGCAGACGAGGCGTATACGCAATATGTGTGTGCTCTGTGATTACATTTGAAGGCTTGCACAATTATTGAAACCAGTTGGTGGTGAGGAATAAATTTGATAAATTTAATAGAAATTTTAGATTCACAAAACCAAAATACCTCAAAAATTTATTGAATTACAGTTAGCCAAATCATAGCCACATAAATCACTGCTAAACATTTGTTTAACATAAATGAAAAGCAATTACCCAAAAAAATACAAACAATAAAAATCAGCCAAGCTTAACATTAATTTCCATTTATGAAAAACAACAGTTTCAATTCACATTCGCAATTGCTGTAAATTGCCCAACCCCCCTCCCCGCCCCCTTTTAGCTCACCCGCTTCCCAAAAAAAAAAACACATACAAAATGCTTTTCTTTTCACTTTTCCACAGAAATGGCTTTGTGCAACAAACCGTGAAGCCTTTTTTTCGGTCCGTAAACAGTTAATGAACTCAAGAGTTTAGAGCTGATAAAAAAGCAACAACAGTGTTTTTTTATTAATTAATGTCTTATGTTATTACAAGCTAAAATGTTTATTAATATGATAGCAGAGCCTTTCAAATTGCCAAGTCATTAGACGTGTTTTGTTTTTTTTTTTTTTTTTTGGTGGCGCATCAGTTTGGCAGCCGCACGCGAACTGCGCCTTAAAAATTGTTGCTTCCCGCTGTTTTGTTTTTTTGTTATTTTCTAAAGCCCCAGACAAAAGCCACTGGAAAAATAGAATTGTAAAGCGATCCAGCTTGATGCTGTATGTTAGATATATCCGGCACCCGCATGACAGACAAATGAGAAAATAATTTCTAAAAAAAAAACAAACAAAAAAAGCTCATTAAAAGCCAAATTCTAAAAATAAAATTAAAAACACACGAACAATTTGCAATTCAAAGTTCTAAAGGAAGGTGAGCTACTCGTTTAATTGCAAAGGGGAATTAATTTAAATTTATATGGTAACATGTTTACTTAGGAGGGCAGTTCCAGAGCTACCCGAATAGTTTTTTACAATTTGAATCGCATTACTATAAAGTATACCAAATACAAAAATCGAAAAGTTTTCTGCTAATAATATAATAAAGTAATCAGATTTCAAATAAACAGTTGAAAACTAAGCTTAATATTTTAGGAACAAAACTTTGAATGAATATGTTGATTGAAATAAAAGAATATTGAATTGTTAAAATTATTGGCAAAATTTATATACGTTATGCAATCCTCCGATCCATTTCACCGTGACTCATGAATCATTAAATTGCCAAGAATAAATCAAAGAGAAAATCGTTTTCCCTGAGACCCGCGAAAGTTGCTCGAGTGCGACTTCAAGGGTCTAGAATCCCGCACCTGGACTCTTCTGTTAAATACCTTGGTGTGTCTTTGGATCGCCGCTTGACTTGGAAGGCCCATGTGACTCGGGCAGCAGCTACTGTTTCAGCTAAGGCGAAGGAACTCGACTGGCTTCTCAAGCCTCGTAGCGGTCTTTCGTTGCGCTGTAAAGTCCTTGTGTACAAGGCTATAATCATGCCTTCCTGGACATGGGGGATCCCGCTGATGAAGAAACTGAAATCTTCTATAAACCGAGTCCTGCAGCGCATCACTGATGCTCCATTCTATGTGAGGCATTCAACTCTTTACCGTGATCTGGACATTTTGCCATTATGCGCCCAGATAAACATGCACACCAGCAGATACCATGACCGACTAGTGGCCCACTCCAATAGACTTGCTTCTGATCTTGCGACAAACAGGCTCAGAAGAAGACTTAACCGACGACATCCCTCCGATCTTTGGATCCATGGAAGGCGTCCCTCGGGTCGCCTCCTTAACTTAGCTTAAGTGTATTATCTTAGTGCCCCTCTCCTACATATGGGTGCACGCTGCTGGTCTCAGCTGTACGACCCCTCCAGTATCTGTGAGGCTTGTTATGCCTCAATCCCAGGTGTTTGCCGTGCTGTTCTAGTCCTGTATTAAATGTGTACTCCTTGTTAACTATTTGTAAATAGATTAAGTTCTTTGAATGAAATATTTCCAATTATATTAAACAAAAAAAAAAAAAAAAAATCAGGAAGGAAATCATACACATCTAAGCATAATCGAAGTTTGTATCTGTAAACTCGCTAAGTACTTAAGAAACAGATTTTGAAAACCACAAATGGACATGATTGGGATAATACTGAACTGCGATAAAATACCATAGCCAGGCCATCTCTCGAGAGGTGCTTTCGCGGGCTCATCTAGTATTTGCTTCACGCGTTCTTTCGTATATTGAAGCCAGTAGTTTGGACTGACCCTCTTTCCGGATGCTAGGCTCGGTTAGGTCAAGACTTAATTCGTGTTTCTAGGCTATTTCTGTCCATTTTTGGAAGCACTGCGAAGATAAGAAAGAGAATGTATGTACTAAAGACAAATAGAAAGTAGAGAAAGCTGACAAATATGAGCAGTGACCGGCTCATCTACTTTCTGATGCTTTTTATCTTGCAGTTTCAATTCAATTCAACTAGAATTGATTTGACATACATAAAAACCCTACCGAGAAACACTCGCCGATTCATGCCGAATGTCTGCCGAAATCAATCATCACTGAGTGTCAGAGAGAGAGAGAGACAGACTAATTTTTCTGTCCTCTCTATTTGGCCAGGCCTGGGCAAAGTTATGAGCTCGGAGAAAAGAACTACTTTAGGGATGAGTATGACACATTAACCATTTCCTATATTGCCGTGACTGAAGAATCATAAAATCGCCAACAAGCATTAGTTATTCGCTTAATCGCTGAAAAGAGTAAAAAGCTTCAACTAATAATTTATCAATATTTATCTGGAGATGATTTGCTTGAACGCAGTTTTCATTTTGAGTCAATCTAGTAAATTCCGCCTAACAATCAATGAATGTTGTGATACCTTTTAGCAAAACTTAGTTTATGAATTTTAATTCTAACGTTAACGTTCTTAACCAGTTAATTACCCGGCGTCGATTATATTCAAGTTAGTGATGGCTGCAAATCGATACAAACATTTACCCGTCCTCATGATAATCTAAACTCATGAATAATTTGTAAATTTGTGACTTTTTTGACCGTTATGTTTATACCTCCGTTTATCAGGGTGGTCCATTTAAAAATTGGAATTTAATTATGCTATAAAAAAAAGGCTCGATATTTTTCAAAGGGTGAACATTTATTGAAAAAGTTGGTTCATGTCATTTATTTATGAAAAACAATTTCGGTCAAACGACCACCACGGCTGACTTGAAAGTAGCCCATTCGATCCACCCAATTTTTGAGAACATTTCATTTTCATTTTATTCATTTTATAGTTTAACAATGTTCTGAATTAGAAAATTAAAAAATATTTTAGGGAAATTTTCTTCACCAGTTATTTTAATAAAAAAAATTGACTATTATTTGCAACCTTTCCCAATAAAAACATTATTTTTGCTTTTATAAAGTTGCCTTTACTAAAACTAAGTGATCTGAGTACACCAAGTTTTTTGCTTCTTATTCATTCATTAAATTCGTTTGTTATTTTCATTTATTCACACTCAGTTGTTTTTAGTAAACCCCACTGTCGGTCTAAGGGTTAAACACAGAAAATGTTGCCGTTTCATTAACTCACATGAAATTAGTAGGCTCACACTTATTTGTCAACATACAATAAGGGAGAGATTTTACGGACGGGACCACATTATACTAATTTCATCATGAGCGCTGGCAACTTATATCATCCCGTGTTACTTTGTGATAATTTGTTTTTTTTTTTTTTTTTTTTTTATTTTTATTTTTTTTATTTATATAAAATGTTGATAATTCGAATTGTTCTACATATCAGTTTCACTTCCATCATTGCGTCATGTTGGGACTTTCTTCTTGGGTCGGCATGTAAAGTATTTCAGCCCCAGAATCTTCCGCTTTCAAACTTTCATCCAGTGACGGTGTATACAGGATTTCAGCCCCACAATCTTCCGCTTCCTGTGGCGTATACATGATTTCATCCCCTGAGTCTTCCGTCTGTCCGTACGTCTGTCTGTCTGTCCGTCTGTCTGTATGAACAAACGGATCTCACAGATGGTAAGAGATAGAGGTTTGACATGTATGGAACATATGTTTCTTATACTTGCAGGCATATAAGGTTATTTTCAATTTTGGCCACGCACCCCCATACTGGCGCCACTTACTCGCTTGTTTATTGTCTATATCTACCGAGAAAAGAGAAAAAAAGTTCAAAAAGTTGTTTTTTAATGGACTCGACGTGGCTCCAAAGTTTTTGATATTACTAATACGCAGTGTTGCTTTCAACTTTATATATTTCAACAATATCAGCAGCGAATCAACCACCATTAAACTTATGAATCATTTGGGCAACTTCCCCCATTTATATTTATTCTTTTTTTCACTAAAACTATTTTAATCATAAAATTAAATTAACAAAAAACAAGAATGCCCCCATAAAGCTGTCTAGCAGCTTGGTCAACCACGGATATGGGCGGAACTTCTCTGATACGTCGATATGTGGGAAGGGGAAGTTCAATAACCTGTGTTGATATGCGCAGGTTACATTATGAAACATAAAAATTGCTAAAAACACAAAAACCAAAATCAAGGCAAAACATTTCATAACTTAAAAAACTGTCCCAGGCAGAAAAAAAAATAACAGCATAATCACACTCAGACGATCCCGTTGATAATGATGACGATGCCCAAGGTGTATGAATTGGTTTTTTTTTACGTAAATTTATTGATTGAAGTTCGAACCACAAACCGGCTAAACACGTTGAAACATACATTAAAAACATAAAGGGAAAAAAAACAACGGCAAAATAACTACAAAGATAAAAGTGTGTAAAAAATCGAAAGCGCTAGAGTTTTTAAAATGGGAAACGGTAAACAAAGTGTAATTATAAGTGTATACGAGGGTAGGCTGAGAAGTAGCTGCGAAAGAAATTAGTCTAATTGCTAAGCGAAGCTAGATTTTTAGGCAGTTGTGAAGTTATGTGTTCTATTTCAGTAAAAAAAAAAGTTAGAAAGTAGGTCCAGCCCGACTATAATAAACTCTGTACCTTTGAAGTGCTGACCAGCACCGTTGCGACCGGTGCACAGTGGGCGATTTCGCTAATTTAGCGTAAGGAAATTAATTACTCAAAAAGTAAGGAAAATTTAACAAATTTAAATTTAACAAAAAATTTTTATTTAATGTTAACCCTTAAAGGAACAACTTTGAGCAACTTTCATTTTAAACATATTTTTTTTAAATATTTTTTTTAAATTTTAAAAAATATTTTTTTTTATAAATTTTTTTCATTGATTTTTTTGTTTGATTTGGTTTGCTTTTGTTGAATAAAAATATTTTATTGAAGAAAAAAGTTTTTGAAGTCAGTACTCAGAGTCCGAACCGGATTCTTGGGTTTCTTCAGTTTCCGGATAATCCAATAAGAGATTTTGGGCCTCTCTGTCAAGCCAAAAATGCTTTGCCAGAGTTATTTAGTGTACTCTTGCTCAAACTTGATATAACTGGATCCAAGAAAATATAGAGAGTTCGTTTATCATGGATTCGCGAAATCTGTCGGAATTTATTGAATATCCGGAGACAATACAGCGCAAAATGATACCAATTCTTTTTATTAGATCATGGCTTACTCCGGATTTATATGCTCAGTGTGCCAAACTTTAGAATTTTCAAAATCATCACCTAACTTCTGACCTTCACCTCCCACCCAACACCGAAACCAAAAACCCTTGCTTCGAGCCGCAAGTTTCGTATGTTTCCACGCTAAACCTTCCTTTTTATTTTTGAAATGTCTCGTGTCACAATAGATAATTGTTCCAAATCTGACCCTAAACTTATCTTGAATACCCTTAAAATGATTTCTATCGAAACTATGCTCTTATTTTACAGGTAGTCCCCCTCTTTAAATTATATTGTTATTCTTACAGGACAGCTGTTGGTCTATATCCTCTTGCAGTCTATTTTTTTTTTCTTCTTAGATTTTAAGCGTCGGCTAAGTCTTTTGTTGCCGACCTTTGAGATTATATCCGTTTCACTGCGTTTTCCACATTTGTATAGACTAATACGTGTTGCTCTCATAAGCTCATTGCAGCTGTTGTCTTCGACAAGATGCGAAACTTTGGTGCATTGATGTTCAATCAGCAATGTCCTTCTTTTCGTAATGAACCCAATGTTCTGTTTTGTTGTAGAAAAAAAGCTGCGTTGTTGTGCTCAAATCGCTTCTTATCCCTATGACACTTTCTCCACTTCTCCGACAGTCTTTTGCAGAAAATTTTGAGCTCCTTAAAAACAAAATCGTAGTCCTGCTCAGTACAGTTCGATTTTTCAATAACATTTGAAAATATGAACTCGACCAGTGCTGTAAATTTTTTTGATGCGTCTCTTTCTCCTTGCCATACTAAAAAAAGTGCGTGCTTGCAGCATGACATGATTCCTAAAAAAAGCAACATTGTCAGAATGGGCAGCACAGGGCAGCTAATGTTGGACAATTTGAACAGGGGACGAACCATAGTTTCACACAAGTATAACATTGTTACCGGCCGATGCGTGCCTCATAATGTTTTACTCTACAGAAAATTAAATTTGCTAAAAAATTGGGTATTAAAAAAGTGATTAGTTTTAAGCACAAGTTAGCAATACAACATGTATTCACAGGTCACGAAACATTTATTTTCTTTTAATACATACCTTTAGTTTGTGAAAACCCAAAAAACCAGAACTGTAACGATCAAATCAAAAATTTTTCACAACAATCTAAATATGTGTAAAAATCGCGGGAATTAATAAAAAAAAATTTGTGTCTCCATATGTTGTGTTCGAAAGCTCACAGCTGATCAATGATGCCATCTTTATCGGTCTTGATGTTATCGATATGCTACATAATATTTTTGTATCAGCGGCAAATCAAATTTTGGCAGATTTTAAAAGTTGACAATTTTTTTTTCCTTACGCTAGATCAGCCAAATCGCCCACTGTGTGCGGTGCTGCCCATAATTGTCTGTTTTCCTTATAACTCGACTATCGTTCATCCGTTCTTTAGCATACCTTTGGACGACGCTTGACGCCTGAGATGGTCTTGTTGAGACAGCTAAAAATGCAGTATCATCAGCTTAGGTGGCGACTGTAAGCCTCTGGCCACTGACGACTGGCAGGTCTGCAGTAAATATGTTGTAGAGTATTGGGCCCAACACACTGCCTTGGGGGACTCCTGCCCTTTTGTCAGTCATTTACGAAGGTACGACTTCAGGAACAGATAGTAGGGGGCTGGAAGTTGCCTTTTTATTTTGTATAGCAGTCCTGTGTGCCATACTTTATCAAAAGCTTGTATGACGTCGAGTAGGACTGCTGAACAGGTTGAATTGGTTGAATTTAGAATGATGTAGTTCGGAGCCAAATTTCAGAAATTGTTTGAGCTGTGGACTCAGATATTTTACTCTTTTCCGTTTGATTCTAAGTCCAACCGAAACAGTTCAAAAGCGGCTTAGAGCCTTATCCCCTCATGGACTTGATATTCAAAGTGTAGGTTTACGAAATGTTCCGAAAAAGTTTGAACCGAATCAGCCACACTGCTTTAATTTCATTTACGGCTTTTGTAGTTCTATTTAAATTTAAAAAAAAAAATAAATATTTAATTTTACAGAAAATCAACATACATTTTTAAACGATTACCTGGGTCGAAAGGAATGAAGTTTGCTCGTCTTGCCAATCCCCTCCGTTCTGGAGGCCGGCCTGTACAGTTTCACAGCTTTCCCATATTTCACTTTTAATTAAATTTATTTTATGCATTAACTGCAATTGATGTCAGATTAATCATTTTAGCTGGAAGGTTCATAAATTATCTCCGTTGAGATCTAAAGTGTTTAAATCTACATATATGCATACTTCGGATGTGACTTTGACAACACCCGCTGGAGAAGGTTTCTCATATTGTTCAATTGTGTCAGGGTCTGGATCATAAATACTTACGATAAGCCGAAATCTGAGTAAATTGAGTAATTTGTTTATTTTCGTATTATTTTTAAACCGAAACATATCAAAGTGGTTTTGCATTTTGCACACGTTTTGTGGTCAATATCCAAGCAACAGGTTTATGTGAAGCTGCTAACGGTAATTTGTAAGCCGAGCCAAGCGGGGGGAGAAGAGCGAGCTGCCATATCATTATGCAAACAGCGTAAAATTGTAAAACTTGGAATGCAAATGAAAAGAAAAAAAAAAAAGAAACAGATCAAGGTGCAAAGAGTCGGACACCCGAACCTCAAACTTGGTGGGATCTTCTGGCTTTCTTTGTGTTTTTTTCTAGTGCCGGATTTGAAATTGATTAACACCTTAAACTGACGTCAGCATGTGTCATCGGTAGAAGTAGAATATACGCCAAAAGTCTTAACGCTTCGCTAGGCAAGAAGAATACATAATGAGGCTGGGCCAAAGTGGAGCACTTGCCCAACGCTCTATAGAGGCTTTTGAAATGCATTTCGTTTGTGCAACGAAAGTGCCTCTCATCACACGCATTGTTGCCTAATCCCTTCTTCTGTTTCTGCTTCTCCTACTCCACAGATGTCTTACCTATACTCCACATTCGGGCAGCTGGTTAGCGTGCACTGCAAATCAACTGCCACGGTGGGCGGAGCCGTGCCGGTGAATCAGTGCAAGCATAATCTCTTGGGCTATGGCTATGAGAAACTGCAGACATTCTCCGATGCACAACTGGAGGCTCTGGATCCATATCAGCATGATGCCAATGAGTTGAGTAAGTAGATATACTATTTATATGGAGCGTGGGAGTAAGCATTTCCGCAAGACGTGCTGAACTTTTAACCCAGCTACGACGTGATATTGATATTTGCGCCTTCTTATCTCTTCCGCAGTTTGGTCGTCCATCATGCGGGAGCATCCCAGTGCCACTTTGATAACCACACGCAAACCGCTGCCCACACCACCAGCCTCCTCTCTGATCATACTCAGTCACAAGCAGTCGCAGTCGGCGGAACCTGCTCAGAATCCACTCTTCGAGAGTCAGGGTAACGAGCAGAAGCATAAATATGCCATGGACATGGATATGGCCTATGGTTATGGTCAGTCACAGTCCAGCAGCAGCAGCAGCAGCAGTGAGCTACCCCTGGCTGCCGCTTTGACTGCTGAACCGCCCAAAAGCTATCTAACTGGTCCTCTGGTCATACGTGTACGCACCGATGGTTCACCCGTGGAGGAGGATCAACATCGTCCCCTACCAGGTGATGATGATTTGGACATTTTTCGTTCACGTCCCAATAGACATCGCAAAATAGCCACCATTAGTGCTTTGAAGCAACAGCATTTTGCCACCATTCTGCAGCGAGATCTACAGCCACCCCATGAGGTTATACGTCGTCAGTTTCGTCAGACCCTGCCACGTCTAGCAGGTGGTTATTACTATGGTCCCCAGGCGTAATTCAAGTAGTCTTAAGTTAGTTTTTTAAGTAAGAGTGTGATATCCTACTGAGTGAATGATTTGTTCTGTTTAGTAATTTAAGATGTTTTACTCTGTTTCTGATTAATTTAATTTATTCGTGTGTGCATTAGCCCCTAAGCTGAAATGGAGATTCTTAAATAAAACACAAAAAATACTTTAAAAAAAAAACCCCTCAACATTGTCAACGCTTGCGAAAACACCCAGAGACCGGTTTGTTAATAAAGCTTTATGCATAATGAAAGTCACATCTTCCAATCCAGTTCCTTGTGGGCTGGTGGCAACGCGCGAAAGTCTTATTAACCCACATCAAGTTGAAAATTTAACAATGGAAATACGTAAAAAGTTCGCAAATCAGGTTTTTGGGTGGAGGCACTCAATCAATTAGAATTTAAATGCAACAAGTTGGTTGTAATTGTCTTTTTACAAATAAATATATTTTTAACACTGTACCACAGAAAGTGGGAATTAGGTGCATTCAGCTTGGACACTTGATCAATGATCAGCTTTTAAGGCACGCGCCGCAGCAACACGTCGGTGTATCGACTAAGCTGCTTTTGAGAGTTTGCCTATGCTCAGTAGATATTATCACGACGGCTCCTGTTTTAAAGCTACCCTGTCGAAAGATCCTTTTCACTCTTTTAATCTGATTGGAAAACAAAAGCCGAGTCGATATAGCGAAGTCCGTCTGTCTGTATGAACGCCTAGATTTCAGAGACTATAAGGAATAGAGCAACAAATTTTTTCATGAAGGTAGGCGTTTGCCATACCCACAACAAGTTTGTTTTCGATTTGGAAAATCCCATCACCTCGGAACTGTTACGCTTTAGATCGCAAAATTATGGCAAAAGTAAAAATGGAAACAAGGCTTATTTGATGTTTTAAAGGGCATAGCCGAATAAGTCAGTCTGGAAAAATGCCCCTGGAAATTTTTGAATATTTTGATTCATGCATCTTTTATTCAGGCGGTTATACATTTTCAACAAATATTAAATCAATAGGACTATTGATTGAAGAGTAATCTGCAGTAATACTAAAACATATTTAATAAAATATCCGGTCTTGTATCACGTTTTCCACTGCACTGTGGATTGAAATTTGCCATTAGAAGTATATTTAATAAAAATTTTGATATATATCCGCAGTATACTCTGACTTTTTTTTAAACCTTGCGCAGTTTTCCCAAGCTTATTCGGCTATGCCCTTTGTTAGAAAATTTCTGTTGTCCTGTGTATAACCGATTGCTTGCAAATCCGGCTCATAATTCTGACATTCTAACAAACAAAGCCCAGCTAATTGAGCAACTGATGCACATCAATTACAAGTTTATGAATAATATGCCTTCATTACACAATGTTTTTAATTAAAAAAAGGCTCGCTACAAAAACAGTATAATAAAATAAACCATTAACAAAAGCTGGTAATGATATGCACAGTTCTTTGGCCTGGCCACCAAATTTGAATTTAAAATGTTATTCCGCGCCACTTAGAAACCTTGAGCAACTGGCTTCGATACAATTATCGACTAGGCAGACCAGCCTCGATTTGTCGTGGGTGGTCGCACTAGTCGATAAAGAGCAATCGATTAGGCAGACCAGCCGCGATATGTCTATCGCTGGGGTGTCCAAATACATATTAAACCACTAACAACAATAAATAAAAATAGATGCTAAAAACGGACTTGAGCGAGAAGACAAAGTGTGCCGCACTGAATTACAGCTAAAGGAAGCAACGAGCATAACGATAAGGTAACTATCTCGTATAATCTAAGCTCTGTTTCAACAGAATCTCATATGACGCAGCCGAAAAATCACACAACAAAGTGAATCACTCACCGACACACACATATGTACTTGTGCATAGTATATATGTACATATATTTCTGTACATGCAACAAAACATCTGGCGGCTGAGTGTCTATCGATGTTGAAATTAATTAACGAATTTAAAGAACGGGGCTTCCCCAGCAAAGACTGTCACAGAGACCTGTACTTACTCACACACTCTCAATTGATCGTGCATTTCAGTTGATCGTCATGTCCGACGAAGAGTCTTTTGTTATACTGGGCAGCTCGCCTTTCCCTTCGCTCTGTCCCGACGGTAATACACTGCTCCATGATGCTCTGGATAATAAGGGGGAGGAGAATGGACAAGTCGAAGAAGCACTGGAACCACCCTCTGGACCCGCCAGTCTGAGCAATTTAGCCGCCAGCCTAGAGCACTCGCAGACGACCTCAAACCATGTCAATGAGTGCCATCTGCCCAGCACTTTGCCTATCACGACAGAGCCAAAATCTTTGGCCACCAGTTTTCTGTTGGGTGAAGTGAATGGCGATGTTTTAAAGGTGAGTCTTTTACTCAAAACGGAAGCAGTTTATTTGTATACCGAATTGTCCCTTACAGAACAGCGTCTATTCGCAATTTCCCAGCCTCTGTTCGATGCAGGCCTGTGCCGAGGATGTGGTCAAGTTGCAAAACATGATGACAGAGTATCTGGCCTTGAAGCGTAAGTGTGAGAGGTTTGCATCATAACAACACGTTTTTAATCTCTTATTTTTCCATTAGAAACTTTGGATAAGGTCAATCACACCATGCAGGATTATTTCAAAATCACACAGGAATGGCGCAAAGAGGCAGCCACACGGGAGCAACAATATCAAAATCAGTTGAAACAATGTCAAGAACAAATTGAAAAACTTCAGGAAGAAAATGAAAAATTGAAAAACGATTTGGAAACGAATCTAATGCAAATACGCATGGTGGAGGATATACGACAAAAGGAACAGGATGATTTGAGACAAAGTTTGTCGGAGAAAACATCGCTCATGCTGAATATGCGTGAGGAGATTGATAAGCTACAACAATTGCAATTGGTAGGTGCACGAATTAATCACAAATTCCTACTAACTCCCAAGTCGTAGAACGTTCAGAAAGGTTCACGCTTTAGAAATCCTACTTAAAAGATTGTGAAAAAATCGTAGAAAAGTTCATTTCAAGCAAGTTCAGTTTTAAACGATTATATAGACGTCGTGAAACAGTCATGCATGCCAAGTTTTTCAAAGATCTTTCAGAAAGACTAAATTTTTGGTGTTTATGGACTAGAAATCGCCTTTGTAAGATACGTAGAACACTTCTCCATTCCTAATGGTTCAAAGAACGTTTAGCAAGATCGATTTTTAAGTAGCAGAACATTTCTGCATGCTGAGTTTTTTAAAGATCCTTCAGAAAGTGGGGTTTGTTAAACTTAACAGCTAGAAATCCCCCATTTACGATTACCAAGAAGTCGTGGAATCTGTACTGCTTTCCTAGGTGTTCGAAGATGATAAAAATTTATCTTATAAGTCTATCTAGAATACGAACAACAGTTCTGCGTTCGAAATTGTTCAAATAACATTCAGAAAGATCTATTTTTTAGTAGTATACCAGTTGCTTACTAACATAACTAACAAGGGACAAGGGAAAACGTTGAGAAAAACATCATCAACCAATGCTCCCTGGGAGATCTACTATAGCGGACATGCTACCAAGCACGAGTAAAGAAGCAACTAGCCGTACTTTCAAAGAGCGTCAGAAACGCGACTTAAGGCAATGATCACGACATTAAGATCGTGCTAGGCGATTTTAACGCAAAAATCGGGAGAGAAGCCGTTTTTAGTCCGACAATCGGCCGATTTAGCCTGCACGATAAAACCTCCAGTAATGGAGAGAGGTTAAGAGATTTTGCTGCGGGCAGGAATATGGTCGTTAGTAGCACAAGATTTAAACACCGCGACAACCACAAGGCGACCTGGAGGTCCCCTGATCATACCACAAAAAAGTGTGCTAGACGTATAGACTCGGATCACTACCTTGTTGCAGCCAAAGTAGGCACGCGGCTCTAGTACACGTCGAAAGCTAGACGTCGAGAAGCTGCAATCACAACGGAGCCTACACAGCAAAACTCGCCCATTTCCTCAAGAAAATCTCACCTTTCCCTTCAGGTATAAGTGAACAGTGAAAATATATATCTCACACTCCATGAATACGGCTGTCAAGGAGATTCTCGGATATGCCGAGCACTCCCGAAAACAATCATGGTACGATGATGAGTGCCGCCGCGCTACTGCAGAGAAAGACGCTGCCTACAGGAGAACTCTGCAGTCGGGAGCAACGCGAGCTGTCAAGGAGCGATATCGGAAGAAAAGAAGAGAGGAGAAGCGCCTTTTCAGAAGGAAAAAGAATGAGCAGGAAAGGCGTATGCTTGAGGAAGTCGAAAGACTGTTCGGCATGAGTGAGACTTGAAGATTCTACCAAAAAGTTTGGCGACTAGCCTAAGGTTTTAAGCCCGGAGCCTCACTATGTAAGGACGAAGACGGAAATCTTGTCACAGGTCCTCAAGTGGCACTAGACAAATGGAGAAACTATTTTTCCAACCTGCTGGGAGGGGATGACGAACACAATAACGCCTCTGGAGAAGTAGTGACACCACCAATCGATAACATAGAGATAGACCCGCCGTACCATAATGAAGTCTGGTTAGCCATAAAAAGGCTAAAAAATAACAAATCTACTAGCGCTGATGAACTGTTCAAGGCTAACGGTGAGGAGCTGGCAAGGTGCATGCACCAACTCCTAGGCAGAATATGTTCCGAAGAAAGCATGCCCGAAGATTGGAACCTAAGAGCACTTTGTCCAATATTTAAAAAATGAGATCCTGCAGTTTGCGCCAATTACCGCGGGATCAGTCTCCTACCCATTGCATATAAGGTTCTGTCATGTATCTTATGTGAACGACTAAAGCCGAAATTGGGCAAACTGATCGAACCTGCAATCACACTGTATCCTTAGCTGGGACTCCAGCGTCAAAAGTTGTATCTTTAGCAAGGTTTAGATTCAGTTTGTCTGAGTACTTAGCTTAAACAGAAAAACTTTTATTTTTATACCCTTGCAGAGGGTATTATAAAATTGTGCGGATGTTTGTAACGCATTGAAGGAAGCATCTCCGGCCACATAAAGTATATATATTCTTGATCAGCATGACGAGCTGAGTTGATTTAGCCCTGTCCGTCTGTCTGTTTCTATGCTATCTCCTCCGTCAGTTTTAAAGCTATCCTCACCAAACTTTGCACGAAGTCTTCTAGTACACATTCGCTGCACATTTGTCGGAACCGGCCGGATCGGATGACTTTAGCATATAGCTGCCATAGGAACGATCGGTCAAAAAACTAGTTTTAGTGAGAAAAACTTTTTTATTTTTAATGGAAACGCCTCCAAAGTCCGTATTTCTTAGTTTACTATCCTTTTCCTAGATTTCCACAAGTTTGGTCGAAATCGGATGACTATAGCATATAGCTGCCATATGAACGATCGGTCGAAAAACTAGTTCTAGTGAGAAAAACTTTTTTGTTTTTAATGAAAACGTCCTTATCATTGGCAGACGCTTATTTTATATACTTTTACAAAATTCTGCAAAGTTTGGTCGAAATCGGATGGCTATACATATAGCTCCCATAGGAACGATCTGTCGAAAACAAGTTTTAGTGAAAAACTTTTTTGTTTTTAATGAAAACGTCCTTTTTTATTGGCATTCACTTATTTTATATACTTTGGACACATTTCTACAAAGTTTTATCAAAATCGGATGACTGTAGCATATAGCTGCAGTATGAATGATCGGTCGAAAACAGAAGTTCTAGTGAGAAAAACTTTTTGTTTTAAATGGGATTGCCTCCAAATTTCGCAATTAACAGTGTATTATGCTTTTCCATGATTTCAACAAGTTTAATCGAAATCAGACATCTATATTGGTCTCAAAAAGTAGTCTTAGAAAAACGTTTTTGTTTTCAATGGATTCTGCTGGGTATACAAAACTTCCGCCGAGCAAAGTTAACTTTCCCCTATTTTTAAGAATGAAGTTTTCTATCCAGTTATTAGGGATAAGTAACGAATTAAACTAATCTCCTCTTACTTTGTTCTATTCCACCAGCATTCATTTGAGTATGTACCTGAAGAGGGTAAAGCTGAAAAGCAAGGATTGCAGAATTCCTTGGAATATGTTAAACGCGATGAACACGAGCGTCAGGTAAAGGAGCTGAGACGTGAAATGTCATTGTTATTGGCTGAAAATCTGGAAACCAAGGACATGGTGGGTGTTTTTTACTACCGCTAAGTTATACAAATAATGTTAATTGTCTCTTGGTATTTGTAGAAAAAGACCTACATAGAAGAGATTGACTGCTTAAAGGTGAACTTAACCAGTGCCCAGGAGTTGATTGATAAAATGCAACGCGATGTCAACGACCTAAAAGCCAGGGATGCTCTCAAACAGGAAGAGATTTTGCATTTGCAGACACAAAATGAAATCTATCGTCGTGACTTTGAAATGGAACGTGCAGATCGCGAAAAGAATGCGGGTGAAAAGGAGCAATATCTGTTGGACTTGCGTGCATTACAGCGTCGCAATCAGGATCTAATCGAGTCACTGGATGAGGCACGTAAGGGCAACAAAACGCCTTTGACATCGTCGTTAAGCTCGAGCAGAAGTAGCCTAAGAGAAGAGCAGAGACCCGTAAGAGTACGCTTTTAATCTTGGTTTTTGACGAGTTTTATTTTTGATTGTTTTTGTCTTAACCTTTTGCAGGTATTGGAACCTACTGGAGCTGCTGCATCAACCGCGGCCAGTCTTTTCCGATGTCCCATTTGCTCAAAGTCTTTTGCGGCCCTAAATGTGCTGCAGAGTCATGTTAACGATTGTTTGGACAAAAATTAAACTTTATTCTGGTAGTATATACAAATTGTGTTTAAGCTTACAATATTCTAAAAAATATATTCTATTATCTACATGTACGTGAAAGAACAGAAACAAATGAAATATGGACATGAATTTAATTTAAAGTTTGCTTTGTATGGGCGGCATTTCCAGAGACCAAACTTTGTGCACCTCCTGGCTGGCCACCAGATTGTTGAGCACACTAAGATCTGCAAGTGTGGGAAATTGAATTTAAACTTGAAATGGGAAAAGCTGTTTCAAACACTCACCATTAGTTCTGGCAAATTCCTGCAACGTTAATCGAATATCACAAATGGGAATGGCTGTATTAATATTAGGATATACCACATCATCCACTTTTATGTTGGATACACACACCCCGAGTATGTAACCATTGTGATCAAACATGGGACCACCACTCTGACCTGCCTGTACGCTGCCGTCCGACATAATCGCACCGATATCACACTTGATTATACGGCCTTGAAAGATCGAAGGATTGAAGTCATATTTAAAGTTGAAATTTACATAATACGGAAAGCCCGCATTGTATACGGTTTGACCAAAGGTGGCGCGATTTCGAGCCAAGCGTACACAATAACGTTCTGGCAAGTCAGCGGGAGCCGTAAGCAAAGCCAAGTCATAGGGACGATTCTCGTCAGGATTACGCCAAATGACATCCGCTTGGAATTCACGATCCACGGCGCGACAATGTACCTTGGCATTGAGCTAGAAGAAGAGTAGCAATGTAAAGTAAGTAAATATTTTTTCATCTTCGTCTCTTAGGACTATTTATCGATTACCCTATTAGTTCAAAATTTCAGATTTCTAAAGCAATATCTTCAGTTGGCGTATTAGTATCTAACTTTAAAAAAAAGTAAAATTTTAGAGGTGCAAGTAAAAATTTGATTCATATATCTTACCTCCTTATAATCACCTCACACACCTTAATGTAAAAACTACGTAAATGTCAAGGAAAATTATCAAATTCAATTGCTTTTGTCCGAGTGCGAATAAATCATCCCTAGTTCCCTATGAAATCAGGTCCTCCATATCCTTGTCATTTTATTTAATCTTTCGATCAATCTATTAAATTTTAATCGTTCGTCGAAGTCGAAACTCGCGAACTTTCATTTCTTTCTCTCCTTTTGCGCCTTCAATATCTTTCGAAGAGCTAGTCCTCTTATGTGGGGATGCATCATCTTGTAACCACGCCAATAAAATATTTTCTTGATGTGGAAAGAATGAATTTCTTTGTATGGTTTTCACAACAATGCTCTTCAAATCATCTTTTAAATACAAACTCATCTTAACCATGTTAAAAACGTTAACAGGACTGATTTTACAAGATGACTTTGTTTTGAGGTCAAATTAGCTATTTTGTTAATGTATAAACGAAGAATCCTATTCGCGTAAGTCAGCCATTTGGCCAAGTTTGGTGAGATATTGCCAACAGAAACTGCAGAGTACATTTGATAGATATTTCTGATCGTTGCTTAGTAAATTCTGATTAAATGGCAGCGAAAGCCTGTACACTCAAAAACCGACACTTACGGAGGTGTCACAGAAATCTCTTCCAACCAATTTCCAATCTCTAGTTTCACATTTTATTGGTGATATACGTACCTGACCCACCACATGAGCACAGGTGAGTATGAAATGTTTGTTGTGAACTTTGATAAAAGTGCCGGTACCCTGTTGACCTGCGGATTCAATGACCACTATGGTGCGCTCCCCTGTAAAATAATTAAAAATTACTTCAAATAAATTACCCAGACCCAAACTCACAAGCAAAATTGGAGGGTTCCCTGTGTAGATTGTAGGTGGTTATAGATAAGCCCAGCTGCTCCATAAAGTTCTTCAACAAATAACCAAAATTGGCCGCCAAAGTAAGGTTCACATTCTCCTGCTGCCTTTGGAAGGAGGTACATATCACTATGCCTATCAGGCGCCTGCAAATAGAATCTTATTAACATCGAGTTCCATACTCTAACTCCTCCCTGGCTTACAATTTATTATTAAACACCGCCGAACCCTCGCAGCCCAAAGGCAATGCATTGGACAAGGCAAACAAGCAGCCACTCCTGCCCATCACATTGGAAACCTTTCCTATGCTCACGGTCTTGTAAAAGTTCTCCAAACCAAAGGGTGAGCACATGACCAGCACATCGTCCAGTGTATGTATGGCCTGCACGTAACGCAAATAGTTGCCTATGTGCTCTAGGAAACGCTTAAAGGATTCCGGCTCTGTTGAGGGTCGCATGCTGAGCACCACAAAACTGGAGCGGAGAACCTCGTTTTCATCTTGGCTTTCGGCATCGAGCAGAATTTTGTGTAGATTACGCGACACTTCGGAGGCACAAAAGACGTACAAAGGTCGAGCCGTATACCGTGTGAGTATGTGACTTTGTCTGGAGTTGCCGTTGTCTGGTTGCAACCGACGTTTCTGCCGATCAAAGGTCACCAGATAATTCAACGAGCGTAGATAGCGGCCCGCTCCACTAGTCTGAACATTGACTAGCTGGCATTGGTGTAGGGTGTTCAAGATGTCGGCTCCAATTCCTTTGTCTTCTTTTCCTTTGTAGGCTTGGAGCAGGCTTCCTGAACTTATGATGATTTCATTGTTGATTATTATGGCCGATTGCTTGACGCCCGGCGGATTGGTCACCTCGATGAGGGCATGGCGTATCTTTAACAGCATTTTTAGTAGTGGAATAATAAGTTAAAAACCATGTTAGGGTCTGGAAAAACAAAAAAAAACAAATTGCGCTTTGTTTTGTTAAATAGAGATGAGCAATGTTTGGGCAGTTCTGCCCAGCTGTTTAATTTAGAGATGGCACATTTTGTGACGATGTCACCATTTTGTTAGTTATAAGGAAATATTATAGAAAACACGAATTCTGAAATGTCCCATCTCTAACACGATAAAGCGCGCCAAGCCACAGATGCCAGCACACCGCTCCATCTCACAAGCCAAAAACGACTCAAACATGAATTTGGACATGCCCGACTCAGGGCAAGAAGTTTTTAATATCCTTTCGCTAGGTTAATTAACAGAGCATTAAAATAAATGTTAACATTATGCACAACATATGAAGCACCGATAAGTATGCAATACGTATGACAAAAAGTTGTATTTTTAAAACTCAGCCATTTATTATCCGATCTTTAGGAAATGGATGTTGGATAGAAAAATGTAAGTATTAACTTTGTGATCGATATCTGCCAAATGTTTGGAGTTATTTAACAATTTCTTCTAGTTTCTGATCTAGTTGGAGGAAGTTATCTAAAAAGAGGGATGACTCCGCTGTTGATGCTGATTGAGAATATATATACTTTATAATCTCCGAGATGCTTCCTTCTGCCCGGTACATTCCAGCCATTTTGCGTTCTGTTAGTATGCCACTCACTCACCTAACATTCTGCCTAACATTCCAGTCACTTAGCAGTATGCTTATATGACACTTTTCAACGTTCTGCTAATAACGGTTATTCCCATTCCATTTGAAATTCAAACCAACGATTTGTCCTTCTGGGTTAGTTTAGTTTATTTTGTATGCATATTTTGTATAATTTGTGTTATTATGGTTAATCATACATAAATAAATCAAATTATGCTCTTTTATTCACAATATATGTATGTTAGGTAATTTGCTGGTTAATTTGTGTCTCCAACACCATAAAATATATAAATATTTTTAAACTCAACATTTCGCTCAACATTCATTGTGTTTGCTTGCATTTCGTGTCAATTATTGTAGCTAAGTCAATTTCCAATGTTTTACTTGAAAACCATATATCAAAATATGTTTCAATTAGTTTTTTTTTTCCACATGCTTGGCATTTCTTTTCCTCATATAAGTAGTAAACTCTGTTTTTTTTTTTGTTTTTGGTATGGTTCCAGTTCCAACTTGATGTTTAAGGGGTTTTTGTATTTACAGCAATTGAGATATAATAAAATGTTTCGCTACAGTTTAAGTCATAAATAAATGTTTTTTGTTTCAATTTCAATTCGTTACGTTTCGATTTTTTTCTTTATCATTTTTTTTTACAATAGACGCGTGTATTTTTGTGTGTGTGTTATCAGTCGTTTTTCATTTAGTTTACATGAATGTGCAAGAAATGATCAATTTTTGTAAATAATTCTCTTTTCGATTTTCATATATTTTGGGTTACGCAGAATTGTAGTTTCTAAATTGACACAGATAATTTAAGATCACAAAGCGTAGACAACAAAAAAAAAACTCAAAAACAATTGAAAATGTTTTTAAAAGGTTTGTAAATATATATTTTATACAATAATTACATGAATATACATACTTTGTTAATAATAATATATAAGTATATGTATAGAGAGAGTTTGTATATATAAATATGTTAGGTTAGGTTTCTTCTTTTGTTGTTGTTTGGTTTCGAATGCAGACTTTAAAATATTTACCATAAAAAATTGATTCTTGTTGCAGACACCAAAAGAGTTGTTTGATATTACACAATAATAATTGTTCGATTACAAATGCAAAGACATACCATAAAAAAGTACACATCTTGGACTGCAAATAGAGAATCATTACGTGAATGGCCCAAGGTAGCTGACGCAATTCGGTGCGCTCTGCTTTTGACAGGTTGTCAGGCCGGGGAGACGTGTGTGTGCTAGGGTCATGTCTTAGTTCATAACGATACGATTACGATACAATACCATATGTGATAAGAACTTATGCTTAGGGGAAGATTAGAGACAGTTACAGTTTTTTTTTTGTGTGTGTGTGTGTTTGCTTGAGTGTGCCTTCCGCGGAATTAAATTCCAGGGACTTTTCTCCGGTTAGGAATAGGAATACATACTCTATACATAGTTTATGTCTGTCTGTCTGTCTGTGTGTGTAAAAGTGTCCGATTGGCTGACATTGGATCAGTCAAACTTTACCAATAGAAAACAAATCTTCATCTACTCAAATTTACTTCTTGCTTTTGCGCTTCTTCTGCTCCTCCGCTCCTCCAGCCTTGGCCACAGCCGAGGCGGCTGCATTTAATAGATTCATATTCGGCTTGACGGTGCCCTTCTTCAATGTAGCCGGCTGCTGTGGTGTGGCTTGGGTAATATTATTGTTGGAAGCGGCGGCGGCGCTGGCCACCTGAGTTGTAGTTGCATTTGCCGGAGTGGCGGGCGTTTCGTCCAAAAAGAGTGGATTCTTCACCTCCATTTCACCAGTGGGCGCCAAACCAGGACACTCATAGACCGTATAGTCACCCTCCTCATTGTCATCATCACTCTCCACATCGGAGAGACCACAGCTGCCGTCAGTGGCCTGGCAATTCTCCATGGCGATGATCTGTTGCTTCTGATGTTGATAGTGATACATTTGAGCGCTTTGCGCCAGTTTACGATCTCCCGATGGTGAGACATCCTTATTGGGTCCGGTTACCCCATAGGCCGGATAATCCACATCTGCAGCTGCCTTGTTGCGATTGTGGAACCTAGGTAGATGAGTAGAGAGAAAGAATAGAAAAATTTTAATTAGAAAACATTGCTAGGTTGCATTCTATTAAGTAGTCTTTACTGGAACTGTAAGCTAACAGAAGAACCACTGTTAGTAAAAGGAAAAAAGAACTAACAATTCAAATTGTTTATGCTTAAAACATAGTATATTCAGTTAAATTAAAATAACTCGTAGAAAATAAGTATATATGCATTTGGCTTTTGTCTTTATTTTTTGCTTATGTTGTTTAAATTTGTAGGAATTTCACATTATTTATTAGTTAATGTGCTTTTTAATTGCGATCAGGCATTGAATCTACCAATTTTTAAAGATTTAAATAGCTGACTTGTTCCCACTCTGGATCCAAAACGAGCTTAAGTTGCTTGGGTGTCTCAAACTGTAAACCATTCTTAAAAACCCAATGGGGTTTTTCAGTGTCCACACCAAAACCAGAATTTTTCGAGGACTTGGTTTTGTTCAAAAATTAAATTATTCTCTTTAACTTTTTCTTTAAAATCAACTATTTCGCTTTTACAACAAACGAACATAAAAATCGGCATTAGTTTTAGTTGAAATCGTCCGAGACTTTTCAGTCCTTGCTGATACATAAACTGAGTTTAGTCGGCTTTCCAACTTCTTAGATTTTCCTAAGAGCTAGAAACAAAACCCAAAAAGTTATGTTTCGTAATTCATAATCTAAGTGCATCCATCTTACTTCTAGGTCTCCCCAAGGTAGTCACTTGGGTCCATTGCTTTTTACTATCTTTGTCAATGATCTTCCTTCAGTCTTGGCTCTCTCTCTGGTGCTTATGTATGCCCATGATGTGAAACTATGTTTAACATATAATCAGGCCCGGCGACAGGTGGGAACGGGATGTTTCCAAACGGGCCCAGACTTCTGAGAGGGGCCCGTGATGTTACCAGTCCCAGCCTTTGTATTGAAACAGAAAAGTATTTCTTATTAATTGGGGGCCCGTGAGCTGAACCCTCCGGGCCTGTATTTCCCTTCCGACTTGCCTGCATATAATGATAAGGTTTCTCGCTATAAGTTGCAAGCAGACTTCAATGCATTTCAATTACAGTGTCAAGATAATCTTCTAAGGCAACGGTGAGCACGAAATTTGGTTTTGGGAGAACACCGATAAGCCCAGACACACACTGCATGTGTTTGTTTTTGCAGTCGTCTCTGCCGTGTGCGCTGGCGTCGCCAAGCTCCGATAAGCAATAGATTTGTTGTTATTTTCGCTTCGAAGCGCGGCAATTGTGCTTGTCATCTGGTTAGCTTGTGTGCGATGACGAGGCAACTTTTAATGCGTCTGCGTGGAGGGCTCCTCCAATCCGGTACTGCCGTAAAATAACTCTCGGAAGCAAAAAGAGCAAGGCCCTGCCCATCGCTGTTCTTAACCTTAACAGTATGAAGTGTAAGGTTATGACATTTTACAGAAGTTTGCCACAATTAGTCACTTACATGCTTGATAATGTGGCATTACAGCGCCCTAATGAAGTAAATGATCTTGGGGTAATTCTTGACCATCAACTTAAATTGAACTCTCATGTAACTGCTACTTTTAATAAGGCCAGAAGTGTTCTTAGGTTTATTAAGCGGTGGTCGAAGGAATTTGACTATACGTACACTACCAAAGATTCTTTAAGCTTCTCTTGTCCTCCCTATTCTTGAGTATGGATCATGTGTGTGATCTCCGCAATCCGAATCTGTAGAAAAGCAATTCTTATTGTTTGCTCCTGTGGTCCGTTTAATTTTTCCCCCTTTCTTAAAACGTTGAGTTATGCTTGGTGTAATACATAGACTATTAATGTCCCAGTTGGTTGCCAATTAATCTCATGCCCCCCCACCACGTGATTAACTGCTTCCCTCTTTGATACAATAAACTACCCTACCATGTTTTCTGCTTTAAACCTTTTAACATTAGCCCTTTCCATAATACTTTCTTCGGGTTCAGCGCACTTTACACTGGCCGTGTCGCGCGTAACAACCTTCGGCTTCAACGTCCAACGAAAAGCAGCCCAAATCATTAGCTTTATTCTCTTGGAGAAACCATATTATGGAAATCAGTTGACCAAAATTTGTATCTTCAGCAAATGCAAATGGCACTTGGAAAGTATATGAAATGTTATAATTTTCAATTAAGACTTGATGAACACGTCTTCTAGTTACATTAAGGTCATGTCCTTTCGAAGACATCAATTTTAGTGACACTTTCCTTGAGCCTCTTTATTAATGTACGCTTTCTGCTAAAAATTGGATAAAAATTACTTTTAGAATAATTGCTTAATGTTATAAATGCATTTAGTCAGGCCCGTCGGAATGTAATACGGGCCCGGGGGGTACGGCTCACGGGTCCCCATTGAATACCCCAACCAAATGCACCGTTGATTTAATTGAAAAGATATTGAAGTGGCATTCTACATGTGACGATCGACGTAAAGACGTGTGTGTGTTGTAGGAAACAAAAGGTCTTACAAACTGGCCTGTCGAAAGGGGATTCCGGGCCGTGGGGGTTTTCTACTGTTGCCAAAAATCCGGTCTCCGGGCCCCTCTCGGAAGTCCGGGCCCGGGGGAAACACCCCAGTCCCACCCCCCTCTCGACGGGTCTGCTTACAAAATATTAGAGCTCGACTGTCGGCCCAGCAACCGTCTATCCGTCTTCGTCCTTAGCGTTGTCTTTCAATTTTTTGCGCACTGCTGCTTTCCAATTCCCAAACAGTTATGGCATCGATGGCATAAAGAGACGCTTGTTAGACTGAGAGCCGACAGGTAAAAATATCGCTGATGACCAGCCTTCTTTGTGCATTTGTGTATCTCTGTTCAAAGTTATGCGAAAGCATAACATGACCTCGAGCCGGCTAAAAATGCAGGTTTACTTAGCATAAAGGTCGAAAAACCGGTCACTCATTTTAAATCGTTACTTCTCCTACTTCTTACTTCAATTTTTGTATAAAACTTCCTAAGAGTTTCCAAATATGAAACAAACTCGATCTGGATCTGGTATACACCTACCCATCTCTTATAGTCTCTGAGATCGACGCGTTCATACGGACGGACATGTCTAAGTCGACTCGGCAGTTGATGTTGGTCAAGAATATATATAGGTACTTTACAGGGGTCGCAAATGTTTTCTTCTACCTGTTACATACTTTTGCACAACTTCATGATCCCCCTTTTCCCATTTTTAATGCAAAACAGGGTATAAAAACGAATTCCACTTACCAGGTTACACCCAGGGCCAGCAAACCCACAGTCACCGCCGCACTGACTCCCGCTATCAAAGCCACAATATATACGCCCATTTCGCTGTTCATGCCCAGTTGCTGACGCAGCACAATTTGGTCTCCAGGCTCACCTTGGATCATGGTCAATGGCGGCGGCGATTTGCTTTGCTTCTGCAGTTTATCAATTAATGCATTGATGTCATGAGGACCCTGATTTGGTAGATTCACACCAGCCACAGCGGCTGCAGCAGCAGATTGAGGATTGATGCGATGAAAATTGGCATTGGCTGCATCCAATAATTTGGGAGGCTCTACGGGCACGGGAGCTGGTACCGGAGTGGCCACCTTGGTGCGTGCCGTGGCAGAGGCCGTTTCTGGTGTGGACTCCACGGGAGCATACTCTTCGTAATCGTCCAGTGCCCGAGAGTCCAGCTCGCCCGAAGGATCCGTGGGATTGTCGAAAAAGCGTGCATCACTAGGACCCACGGCAAAGGGTATACGCTCTCTCAGCACACTATTCCGATTAATTTGATCCAAGCGCGGCAAATTGGGCATATAAACCGGCTGCTGTTGGATATCGGGCACTGTATCCATTGGACTGCCGTAGGCAGCCTCGGCCTCAACATTGTCATATTGGTCGTATTGCTGATTCTCCAGATTATTACCATACTCATCCTCCTCGGCTTCGCGCTGCACTTGAAGTTCCTGTTGCCGTTGGCGATAGCGTTCTCGCTCCAACAGCTGGCGCTGTCGATCCATTTTCATGTTGATCTCATGCAGTTGTTGACCGAACTGCTGCTGCAATCGGCGACGAGCATGCTGCTCCATCATTTGTGCCAAAAAGGCATACTCTTGCTCATACTGGGGATCCAAGCCAACCGGCTGCTGCTGTATGGGACGACGCCGAAGTCCTAGAAGCAGAAGGCAATTGATTAATTACGTGAGAACTGGCCGAGACTGCGTGTCAGCAGTCAAAAATAGAACAAAACCCAAAATAGAGCAAAAATGGAAAAGGATTCATAGCAAAAGGCGCCTTCGAAATAGACAAACAAAAGTCCATTTGATTGCCAAAGGTTAAAAATAGACCAATTACAAGCAAGCGAAGCACGCAATCTGAAGCCAACCACCGACTGGGCCTGTGACGTGCTTGGAAAACTTTATTACCATTTGTGTTGTTTTGCCGTGTTAGTGGCGTTTGCAACGCAAAAAGTAGGAAGGACGAGTTCAGTGTTTCTTTTTTTTTTTTTTTTGAAGAAACCATTACGAAAATAGTATACTCTTGTTTTGGGAAAAAAGAAATAGATAAATGGAAATGGAGCTGAGGAAACGAACTTTACTTATAACTCGAATTTTATATAACTCTCAAAGATCGAGCTTGATTTTGAGACAGTCAAGCTCTTGATTCAAAAATTTAAAAAAATTTTCGTACTTGGTTCAATTATGGAAATCTATATTTTAGCATAAATTAAGAATTTGCGAGAGTGTGACAGCAAAAAGTCTGCTGATGATAGCAAAAGTATTCGAAGTCGAAGAGAAAAAACCTTGCCAATCTCTCTACAAACTCTAAACAGCGATTCAATATCAACCAAAAGTTTCCTATTATAAAAACTCCAAGATTTTCAAAAAAATTCATCTTCGGGTAGAGTTATCAAACACGTCAATGATGTGAGCCGAACTAGACCATTTTTGTTGCAGTCTAAGGTTTGTTTCGGAATTCACGAAGATGCAGCGATTTGGTTCCATGCAACAACAACTAAAAGGTAGCTCAATCGGAAGCGTCTTTCGCATGAGCGTGAAATGGACGAACCCCAGGGGTGAAAACACACAAAACTATTTAGTTTTTGGACGTTTACCGAAAGAAGAAAGCCAACTGGGAATATCAAGGCTGCACAATGCGACTCCTATATTTTTATCTTGTTTCGGTTCGAGGTTTGAATTACGACCTCAAATAAACGGCATAAGACTCCTAAGCTTATCTGTTGTTGTAACAATATCACTGTATTGGTTTAAAGAACATTGAATAGATCCCAAGGGCTTTAATCTGTGAATAAAGATCAGAAATCAGGAGAATCCATGAAAGAATTAGGTGGGAATTTTGCTAGGCATTATAAGCCTCTTTCGTACACAATCCAAAAAAACATTGTTGCAATCCGCTCGAGAATTTATACTAGTTCGGTCTATAGATAAATTCAAACATTCCCTCGTTTACGAACATTCTGTTTTTTATAAGAAATTTTGGACCTAAGTCGTAAAAATAGCAAATTTGGCAATTCCTTGACTTAGTTAGATTTTTCGCAATATTCAGGAAAGTCTCACAACTCGATATGCATCTTCCAAGGAAAGAATGATGACAGATACATATATTAAAACAAGAAAGAAAGTCGGTCAAGCCCGACTATTACATACTCTGTACCTGTGAATTGCTGCCCATCACCGTTGCGACCGGTGTTGGCGGATCGATAAATAATCCTGATTACAAAATAAGGAACGAACCTTCTATCTATAAAACTGTAGGAGATATGACGTTTTTTCCAATTTGCCGGGGCGGGAGGGGGCTTGGCAAAAATTGAAAACAAACTTGATCTGCTTGCAAGTATAAGAAGCATATGTCCCATATATGTCAAACCTCTATCTCTTACCATCTCTGAGATCTGTTTGTTCATACGGACAGACAAACAGAGAGACAGACGGACGTACAGACGGACATGGCTATATCGACTCGGCTGTTGATGCTGATCAAGAATATAAATACTATATATGGGCCGAAGATGCTTCCTCGCGACATACTTTGCACAAACTTATACTCTTTACATTTGTATCATAAAAAACAAGTTGTAACACCACTAACCGAAACGCACGGATTTTCATGATATTTGATGTGTTGGATGACCGCAGGCAGCAGAATCGCTCATAAAAAGTATTTAAGTAAATGGTCCAAAAACGGCCCATAAGACCTGTAAATAGCAGGTGTATTCGAAGCGGTCACAAAAAATTGCAAAATATGCAAAACAGGCAGACAGACGGATATGGCTAAATCGACTCGGCTGTTGATGCTGATCAAGCATATATACTTTATAGGGTCTTAGGTGCTTCCTTCTGGCTTTTACGTATATAGCACAAACTTAATTATACATATGGGACACGACAATCGCTGAAGCAATTATATTTGAATCTCCAAGTAATAACATTTTATCATATTTCGACATCAGAAACACGATTGACGAATGAGGAGATCACCAGGCTACCTGTACGTGGATACGTTTGCGCGTTTGTTTTCTGGTTAGGAATGCCTGCGCCAGATCGTGGAGTGAATGATGATTATAGAGAATTGGGCGTGATCTGAAATAAACGACATGAATTCCCTCGTTCAAACGAACCCTCAACAGAGGGAAGTCTAAGATACATTAATGAAGGCAATTCAGGATGGAAATGGTGGCCTATTTTTCTTGGATGCCCCAGTGAAACTGGGAAGAAATTTATCATGTCATTGATTTTGGCCGATGTTCGTGCAAGATCCGACATTCCGGTAGCAGTTGCTTCTTCTGGAATAGCGGCCACATTGTTAGCAGGATGTCGCACAGCTCATTCAGCGTTATAGAAGCCGTTATATCTTCAAACTATTGATCAACCGACATAGCATCGGCAAATATCATCATTTGGGACGAGTGCACAATGGCGCACAAGCGCGCATTGAAAGCAACTGGCCGAACTTTAAAAGATCTGCGGAATGACTCGAGATGTTTTGCCACTGCCAGTCATTCCAAGTTCGACTCCTGCCGACAAATAACTCTTGCCCAAATAATCCAATCTGTGAGCTACGTGAGAAACACACGTCATGAGAGTTGCTTTGCAGAACGATCCATCTGCTCAAGATTTTTCCAAGCATTTGCTAAATAAAGGTAATGGTCGAGTCCCTGTCGTGAACGAGCGTCATCCCGCTCCATTGGTCTTATATTTTCAATGTACCTGAATTCTTCAAATCTATCCTTGTAACTCGAGCCTACTTAACGCCTTGACCTGGACACCACCAACAATTAGCAACTAAAGATTGGCGGTGTCACCGCTCGAATCTAAACCAACCAAAACAATGCAATGGAACGCGTTTGGTGATAAGAAAATTGATGACCAAGTGATTTACGCGGCGATAATCAAAGAAAAATTTAAAGGTGAAGAAGTTACATCCGGGACGAATCAATTTCCAATTCGCCAGACATTAACAAATCCGGCCACCCTAAATGTTTGTGGTCTGAATTTGGAAAATGCATGTTTTTCTCATGGTCTTGTACGGTCTGTTACGTGTCGCAAACTCTCGTTTATTTTTTCCCGATAACAAAACTAAAAATGTTGATTCCAGGTTCTTCAATGTCGTCTTCAGTCTTCTAGACCAAAAACGCACCCACAAGCCCACAGTCGCCGGGCCATCTAGTATAGTATAAAAAAAGGGACGACAAATCTGGGAAACGTTGGAACCGTCTGCACCCCGACAGTTTGCCGTTCTTTAAGAGGTTGTTGGAAAAGTCTACACTGCTAGCACGATACAAGCCTTTACGTAAAGTAAATTTTCCGAAAACAAATTTTAAAATAAATGTAAGTGCCTAAAGATAGTCGCCTTGTCATCAAACTGATGAATGAATGAAATGAACCGAACCGATCCCTAATCAATTGCGGTTTTCGGGACCAGGGGTGCAAGCCGGTTCCGAAACCAATCCGTTAGTTCCAGCTTATACCCGAAGCGCACACCGATCCGCCCTCCTTTCGAAATGCTAAGCCGAGCCGAAAACCACAAAGAAATGCGATTCGGTTCGGTTTACTTTAATGAAGAGTTTCATAAACAGCCTATCTTTGCACAAAAATACTTGTAATTATGGGAGTTTTAATCGATTCCCTAATATACGATCTATCCGACTTGCGATCCTTAGCGATTCTAGAATTATGTAGTCTTTAAGAATGATTTGTCAACCATTTTGAAACATGTGATCGCGCACTGTCATCAGACTGCATTTGTGAGTATCCCTTATCCTCTATGGGAGGATTTTCTCAATATTCTGTCGAGCTTCTTCACCTTTATCCAATTTTAGCCAGGAGCACGGTACGTTTCCTTTTGCTCTAATCAGCAATCCGACATATCGTTGCTGAGTTCATCCAATTGCAGACAATCCAATCTAATAATGCACTGTTATCGAAGTGAAATCCTTTTGAACGAATAACGAATATTACACTTATCTAAAGATTTTAAAACTATTCAACTAATTTCAAGGAATTCAAATTCGAATGTCATAATATTCGGAAACGGAAACAGCCCTTCATAAATTATATAAAAGATTAGTCTACACAGTTTTTAAACCGCCGGATTTGGAGGTTTTTGGAGCTAACTCAACCTTAAAGATACACAGCCATGGTGCTTAGTAAAAATTTGCTCCCCAAATCGCAAAACTTTTGCGAATGTGAAAATGGGAGCATGGATGTATATCTTTAAGGTTCAGTTGGTTCCAAAGATCTGTGTGAACTAACTTAAAACATCTGTGGAGGATATGCCTTTTTATTAAATTTCTTAAGAAGCTCATAAGTATGCTATACAAATCGAAAGCCAAAAGCATTGCCTTTTCGACTACCCCTAAGTCAAAAGTGTATTTCAAAACACAAACTGCACATACAACCGTATTTGTATGTACATAGAGTACCTGCAGTAGCAGCGACAAACTGCTTACGTATAAAATGGAGCAAGAGTTCCAACACCTCCCACACCTGTGTGTGAAAATTCATGTACCTACCCACCTACCTACACACACATACATACATACATCTCTCAGGACACTGCCTACTGTCGCTGCAATTCATTTGTATTTGCCACCGAAGGGGGGCCCGAAGTCAGAGTGCGCGTGGGTGTTTTGGTTTGATTCGTGAATATTTGATACTCGATGTACATTCGTATATCCGTATACTATATAGAATATACACCGAATACACAAAACGGAATGGGTGTAGCGGGGTGGGGGTTCGGAAGAAGAAGTCTTCCTTCCTGCGCCATTCACGACGCACACACCAAAACTTAAAACTACTTACATACTTACAGTATGTGCGTTTGGATGTGTGTGTTTAAGTGTGTGTGCTATTTTTAGGCATACCTGGGTAAACGGACGTTTCGCAGTGACCCAAAAGGCTGCACATGACAGCTGCAATCAGGGCACAGATAAAGCTGGTTATGGCCATATTGCTCCTGCACCTGGTACTTCAGTATTGTTCAATGGGCTGGCACTTGTGCTTTGGTGATTCTTCAACAATTTTTGCTAACAATGCACAGCAGTTGCCATATGGCCGGTGCCCTTTCAGACAACGACGACGACAGAGTTTATTGATTTTCACTCTCGCACACACACACGCAAGCACACGTACACGCAGCTGGTGGTTGCTCCCTATTTTTGCACTCTCTGCACTTAAAGGTAACGCAAAGATTTCGCGTGGGAGTTCAATATTTTTCACAATTCTCAAACAAACAATTAGTTTTTTGGACTTTTTGGGTTAAACTCCTTTCCACTGTCTTTTCGTTGTGGCCCAAATGTCAAATGCTGCAGTTTTCTTTCAAATTGCAATCGAATGGAGTGAAGTGAGAGAGTGGATTCGCTTAGTGTACCGTTGCCGTGGACGTATACCGTTATACTGAATGAGCCTGGCGGCGCCAAAGTACGAAGCTGTGACGCAAATGTTATGTCCGCCCCCGCACTGTTAAATGTTGCGGGCAGCTTTTTTTGTTGGGGGGGCACGGCCCGACGCCTGCGCGTAGCTCGGGGAAAACGAATAAAAAACAAAATACAAAAAAAAGCTCAGCACGTCCCAACTGGGTTTCCTTGAATCAACATTCGCATTCATGAAAAAGCCGAAGTCAGATTGGACCTGCTGCCAGCTAGCAGGTGGCCGGTGATTACACATTCCTCCGCCCGCACTCCCGCCCACTGGTGGAGAAGCTTTTGCAAGGGACATGCGCTGAACCATTTATGCTTTGGGATAGGGCACATTTTATATTTATCAATGAAATTTTCAAGCCGAAAGCTTTTGCTTCCTTTGGCTAATGAATGGGTGGAGAAGGTGGAGTAGGAGTGGGTGGAGTAGGGTCATTCGTGTTGATCTGAATGATGGCATATGCAGATTATGTTCAAAGTTGGGGAAATACATACATTTTTTATCAACCAAAAAAGTAACACAGCTCCTTGGGGACTTGACATTTAGGAATTTCTTTGCTGAGGGCAAGTTAATACAGTAGAGATTAGGGATAAGTGGAATTTCTCTCACATATTATCTCTTGCAGTTGCAGTATTTCTGGTAAGATTTGGTTTAAAATTCACTTGCAAGCGAAAGTGAAGGAAAGAGGGATCCTTAAACAAGGCTGCCGCCAACCTCTAAAATTCTGCAGAAGTTTCGTTCCGTAGGTAAAACCCGTTGTAAAGTCTGAGGTTCGGTTCGTGGTCCGGTTCCTTAACCTGTGGAACCTAAGGTTTTGGTTGAATTATTTTCGGAAAGATCCCTTCAACCATTCACTATCTTGACTGTTTCTCAAGTCTTTTGGAGTGATGTATTTGTGACCTAATGACAAAAAAAATTGTATGTTTTGAACACTTTTGCAAATGCCTAATCCATTTTAGTGTGTAATTTAATGCGAAAATAAGCGAGATTTGAGACAGAGTCCTCGGCGAAATGAGATAGCGAAAAGGTGATTCCGTGTGGAAATGGGACACAAATAGTCCGCTAGTTAGAACTGAACGTCCGAATGTCTTGAGAAACTTCCAATTAGCAACTTAGCAATGCCTTTGCTTCGAGTTCTAATAAGCGAGTTATGCGTGTGAGTTAGGACCAACTGTTCGTCGAGTTTGAGATCGAATTAGTGACTGATCTTGCTTAGGGCAGGTTAGGCCGAATTGTCCAACGTTGCCGAAAATGCGAGCGACAAAGAATAGAAATAGAAAGGAGAATAGTAAAGCGCAAAACAGTTAGCGCGGATTATGAATAGAGAGAGAGAATGTCATCTGCAAATACGATTTTAAACCAGTTTTAGACTAAACTTGCTCTCTAAATCGTAAAACTTTTGCGAATGCAGATTTTGTATTCCATCTACATGTTTTGAACTTCCAAAGCTTATAAAAGTGCTCAGAGTCTCTCAAACTTTAATACTCATAAGAATAATTTTCTGTCAGACCTTTGAAGCTTTCAAATAGGAAAGCTAAGTTCCAAACCTAACAAATTCCTATTGTCACTGTTCAAGGATTCATTTCCTCTTTATAAGTTGAAAAACTTTACAGCTAAACTATTGTTACTATTGTAGAACTTTTTATTTTTTGTTTATACCGTACTATTGCACATGCACAGCTTTTTAATTTTTTGTATCATTATTTAAAAATTTAACATATTCATAACATATTCACTATTTAACAGTGGGTACTCTTAGCATTTTTAAGTTTGCCTTTAACGGTCACACTATTTCTTACTGAGTCATTTAAGGTAGCGACAAAGGAAAAACAATATATAAACAAATAAAATGGCTGCATTAAAAGGTAATTTAATGCTCAATAAAACTATAACTAACTTATAAACATAATTTCTCTCCCTCAACCTACCTCTACGGCCTCATCCCATCGCTCTGCCGTCGTCTGGGCAACTACAAAACGCAGCGTAAGTTTTCCACCCCCGCCTTTGAGTCTGAAATTACGAACGTTTTTCCTTACAGTCTCATAATTTGCGCATTTCTCACCTGCCTGGGCATGACCTTTCTGATTTTGGCCTGTGCCGTGCCTCAAGAAAAAATATTCTATCCATTCTTTGTATTGCTTTTCTATGCACTGTCCGTGCTGCCCGTTTTCATCGCCAAGCGGACCACACCGGGAAATGAGACGAACCCCAAGACAGAGTTTGCTCTATTCCTTACAGCGGGCATGGTGCTCAGCGCATTTGCTTTGCCTATAGTACTGGCACACTCGCATGTGGTAAGTGGTAAGAGATAAGAAATGCTGGGGAGGCTGACTGACTTCTCATGTCTTTGGCAGATCACTTGGACCGCTAGTATATTGACCATCATAGGCAATATAATCAACTATGTCACCATGTTTGGCTATGCCATGCGAGATGAAGGCTTTGATGCGCCCTATGGAGGCATGTTCTAGAATCCAGATGTAAGATTAATCTCAGCTAAATAATTATATGTGTATGAAATGTATTCAAATTAAAAGTACAGACCACAAAATATACCAATATTAGTAAATATGATCAAAGAGTATGCATTTATATAGATGGCGCATTTTCAATAAGGAAACTTTTGACAAATTATGTTTAAATTTACATTAAATAGCATTAAATATTTGATTGATATTTTCTAAATTTTATATAAGTTCAAAAATGGCTAACAGTTAGTTTTTTTCCCATACAAAAAAAGCCAAATGTTGGCTATTAACGCATAACGCAGTCTTAGTGAAAATGTTGTATTATAGATGCGATTTAAGAAAATTTTTTTTTAGATTTTTTGGATCCATCACACGGGTCGACCCCTTTAAGCTGTGCCATCTATTCTTCTGCAGTCTTTGTATTTATTCCGCTGACTTAACATTAGGGTGACCAGAGCCCTTGCGGCAGGTGTTAATAGACTCTACTTAGTCATTTTGTGGGTATTTTCAAGTTAGCCTCTTAAGGTCCCACTAATTTGCAATTGTGTTTAAATAAACAAGCGAAATGTCTGGAGCTATACCCAAAAATCCAGATCAGCTAAGCAAAAGAAATGAGTTAGAAGAGCAGGAGAAGGAAGAAGAAGCAGCAGGGGAGACGTCAGAGGAGGAAGAAGCCACAGACGAATGGGAGCTGACCAGCGAGGAGGAGGATGAGGAGACGGATACGGATGCAGACTCGGCAGTTGAATTGGAACAGTTGAAGGATCATGCCGTGTCCACGCAGTCCTCTGAAAAATATATACCACACAAATATGCCTTCAAGCTGAAGCAAAACAAATCGGGGTAAGCACAGTTGGAATCACGGGAATCTCTGGAATAACTCTATCTCCCCTAGAAACATACTCACAGTAAACCACTCGGTTGAGGAGGCGGGTCAACAGCTGCGCATAGCAATGGCCGCCTGCTGCTTCAATGAGCAGAGCAACAAACTAATAGTCATAGATAAGAGGCAAGTATGGGGTGGATTAGAGATTTGGTATGTTTAAACTTATGCTTGCTATTTCTAGGGGAAACGTTTTTGTCTTTGACTTTGTAAGCAAACGCTATTGGCGCTTGAATTTCCGCCTGCCCAAGGCACGTCTTATCAAACCTTCCCCTTTGAAACGAAGCGACTATCTGGTGGGTAACAAACTGGGACAAGTTTTCATCTTGGATGTGGATAACTCTCGCCTGGGTGTAAATAATGAAGTGTGCCACTCAGCCATGGACGAGTGCAGCTGGAGCCATCGCTGGCAGAGTACCCAAGGCGCCAATACCTTGCTAAGATTTGGCACAGAGGCTGTGCTCATGAATCTACACACGCTGCAGGTGACCCATCAGCTGGAATTTGATCAGTCACGTTATGCCTTGAAATTTGCTAGCTTTCTGCCCAATTCGGATCAATTCTTTACCTGTTTTACCAATGATACGTTGCATATTTGGTCCTCGCACACGTTGAATGTGCTGAGAATGGCTCAACCCTTAAAGGCCAGAGATCGTAGGCTACGCTTGGGTCAGGAGAGCATACCAGAGTTTACGCTACACGAGAGTGAGGAGAGTGAAGACTTTGAATGTCAGTATCAGGAATATGCAGAAGGTAATCTGCTCAGCTATTGCTTTACTCCTGATGGCAATAAGTTTGCAGTCAGCTGCCTGGATGGTTATTTGCTAATGCTAAGTTCCAGCAGTTTTGATTTGGATAAGTTGTACCGCCTCAAGGATTTCATACTCAAGCAAATGGCTTTCTTGCCTCAGCCCAAAGAACGTATATTATTTGGCATAACCAGCAGGAATCAAGCCATTATGTTGGATTTGTTAAACTCGGAACATAAATTGATTATACAAAAAGCAGAGGCTGCCAGTTTGAGCCTGAGTCGCGATGGTAGGCTGCTGTCGGTGCTAAGCAAATGTGGTGAGGTGAATGTGTGGTCCACTTGTAGATTATACAATACCCTGCAAGCACAGACTCACTGCCTCAGCCACCTCAGAACCACCTTTAAGCAGCAGCAGCAACCAAGGAAAGCCTTGCTTTGCCTTAATCAGGATCTAAAACATTTACTTAAACCCTTACGTCTTAAGGCCATGTTGAAAGAGTTTGGTTGCTATCCCGAGAAATATAGATTCCTAATCTGGTCCCGCCTTTTGGATTTACCCTGCAATGCTGCACAATTCCAGGCCTTGCTTAAGCTGGGCTCACCCTTAAAGCTGCAAAATCAGGCCAAAAATTTAAAAATCCATCAAGATTCCTTAAAACGCGCCGTTTTGAAGCTCTGGAGTTGCTTGAGTCAGTGGTGTCAGGTCTTGGCCTATGCCCAGTTTATGCCTCAACTAATTTATCCATTTGTCAAGCAATTGCCCAAGCATGGTTTGGTTTCCTTCGAGCTATTGGTCACCCTCTTGCTAAATCATTTTTATTTATGGTTTGAATTTCATCCTCTGCCTCCCGCCAACTATTTAGCTCTGTGTGAGAATCTCTTGCAAAAGGAAGATCCTCATCTCTGCAAGCTTTACAAAACCCAGCAAGTAGAGCCGCAGGACTATGCTTGGTCCTTGCTGTCTAATGCTTTTTCCGAGGTCTTGGATGAGTCTCAATGGTTGGTTCTCTGGGATCATATTATCACAGAACCTCCCTATTTCCTGGTATTTATACTGGTGGCCTATAACCTAATGCATCGTGAGTTACTCCTACGCCTGCCTGATCGCAAGTCTTTAATCAGATTCTTTCATGAACAAAATCCTCTTGACCTTACCAAACTACTTAAACGTGCTCGCCATTTAATGGCCAAGTGTCCAGCCTCCCTGCATCCCAAACGTTTTATTCAACCCCTGACACCCATACCCCAGGGTGTGTATCCCAAGTTTTTGAAATATCCCAGCGAATGGATTGCCCAACAGGAGGAGCAGACTGTAACCTTAATCAAACAGCATCAGGAAATAGATGCACGCATACGCCATTTAGAATTGGAAGAAGTAAGAACCCTAGAACGTTTGGAAAATGGTCTCAAACAGGAGGAGCACACTCGCCGACTCAAAGAAATGGAGAAACTGTATCAGGAAACCATTCAGCGTGAAGAGGAACGTCTCAGCTGCTCGCGCAAAATGCTGCTAACCTATCAAATGGAGGTGAGGCAGAGAAAAAGTGAGGTCATCAGCCAGCTACAGGAATCCGAGCAAAGGCGTAAAGTCTTAGAAATGGAAAAGGATATAGATCGCTTGATGCACAGCATCGAAAGGGAAAGGCGTCGTCACAATCAACAGTTGCAGCTGGCCGAGGATGAGATCAAGAATCAAGAAATGGAACTGCTGGCCCAAAGATATTACACAGACACCGCAGAAGAGCCTTTGGCTAGAAAGTATTACGAAAATATACAGAAATTGTGCAGAGAACGGGATCAATTGCAGCTGAAGCTAAGAGAGGTGAGTTGTGCCAAATTGTGGGTGGTCCCCAAAATTTTTACAGTTTTTCCTCTTTTCAGATGACCCGGGAGCAGTATGAACAGCCCACAGAGTCTAGAAATTATCAGAGCCCACAGTTTTCGGAGATTGAACGCTCCATTTGGGAGATTCAACGCGAGTTTACAGAAATCATTAGCAGCGACAGTGATAGAAGAACATGAAGGCAATATTTTTTTTTTTGAATATAAATGTAAGCTTTTATAACTCAATTTTTATATGACTTTTACATTAAAGTTCTCATATTTTAGTGAGAAACTTCAAATCATTCGGAAAATGGGTAGACCCATTTGGAACTATTTACATTCAGACATTTTAATTAAAACATAAAAGATCCAAGCCAATTGAAGCCAAAGGTTTTAATCATATGTATCTTATTAATAGTGGCCGGGTGGCTCAGCGGCTAGTGTGCGCGACCGCTGAGCATGAGGTCGTGGGTTCGATCCCGCCTCGGAACATCTAATGAAAAGTTTTTTTCTTTGAATAAACTTTACACCCGGCCACACCTCTTTGCTGTTGGCGCCAGCATTGCAGTAATTAGCCATGAAAAGCTTCTCAAACTGCCGTTCGGATTCGGCGTTAAACTGTAGGTCCCTTTCTCTTGTGCTAAAATTAGAAGCGCACAAGCCAAGAGATTGAGAGAGGCTTTGGCCCTTTGGGGCTGTGTCATCTTGACAAGCCAATTTTACTTTTACTTTATCTTATTAATCGAATTGTTTCCATCCTCAATTCTCTCTTGCTCCTTATATATTCTTGATCAAAACGAATTTTTGAGTCTTAGGGTTGTCCTGGAAATCTGTAGAGTTCTTCGTAAGGGATATATGTTTAGCTGTCATAAAACTGATTGGTCGAAAAATTTCATATTGAGAAAGAACCTTTTTTGTTTTTTGATTCTGAATTCCAAGAGCTGGCATCCATATCCCTTGGGTTATATCAGTTGGAGCCAGTACTTGAATTTCTGCTCAGTCGAAGCAATTTCAAACAGTTTAAAAATCTCCTTGTGCTTTTCACCTGTAGCTTCCAACCTTTGAAAATACAAGTCATCAGTCTGTATTCCGTTCCCTGGAAAATACCAATTGATTTGTGCTAGTCTCCCAAGGCGTGTTCAAAACAGTAACTTTTGTCAGAATTTCTAGCTGCGGGTCCCGATTCTCTACAATAGCTTATAATTCTCAGAGTTCCACAGTGTGAGTTCAGAGTTCGCCCCATCCCACGCTTACCATCTCTGAGATCTCTTTGCTCATACGGACAGGCGGACATTGGCAGTTCTTGCAATGCTTCTGGCTGCTCTTCACACCAAATATTGGAATTTTGTTTGTTCACGTATCCATTCAACCAGAAATGAGCTTCGCCACTGAACGCATTTTTCCGATAAAAAACGGTCATTAACAACACGGGCGGATACAGCTGCGATACTTTTCTCTGTCTGCACTCTACGTATGCGTGTTGGTTGTTTAATGTCCAATAATGTAAATTTGTTGCGAAAATGCAGTCACAAGATTTCGAAGGTCGCCCAAACTGACCATAAAATGAAAGAGGATTCAATAATCTGCAAGCGTTCTTCGTTTGTAAGTCGATTCATGGTTAAATTATAGACCAAACAGAACATGTTTGACGGAAATATGTGACACGAAAACAGCTGAGCTGTCAAAAACAGTGTTGCCAAAAAGAAAGGTGCTAAAAAAACATGATAAAATATCCGAATCGTATTTCAGTTTCGGTTCTGGCTGAATGTTTAGCATCTTTTCTGTCTTTTGGGTTCCAGAAATATCAGTCTTGAATACCACAGGTAAACAATAAACTAAAAGATTGATTCCGGACCCGGTTCTGAGATGAATTTATAATTTGTGGTAATACGAAATTTGGGAGAGGACTTGACTCTAGTTCCAGAGCAAAACAATCGGACATGTCTTGTAATTCAAATCATACCAATGTTGTATAAAAGTTTTGTTAGTTTTTAAGCGTTTGTTTTACAAGTTGGAGAGCCTTGTACACTTTTATTGGGAGCAAAAGCTCTCTTTTTGTTAATTGTGACTAAAAAAACCTATTCTAATGTAGCTGCTATTTAGGTGGAATAAGCTGGTGGTGCACGGACTGAGCCAAGTTTACAATTACTTAAAATTCTAAATACAATTAAGTTAAACAATTTCTAACATCTAAATCACTTTTTTCCGTACTCAAACTACTCGTTGTAGACGAAGGCACTACGATCTTGGGCACATTGATGACCAGGTGTATGGCAGAGGGCGGTATCTGTAGCTGATTGGTCAGCGCTGTAAGGAACATAAATATGAGTTTGACTTCTAATGGTTGTATTTCCCCCAGCTTACCACTCGAAAGATTGTTATTCCTGTCCTGCTCTTGCAGTTCCCTCTTCAGTCTGCAAATCCTTTCGCGTAATTCCCGATTCTCTTGCTGCAATTGGGCATTCTGTTGACGCAAATCCTTATGTTCATTTCGCATTTTGTTGCGATATCGTGTGGCGGCAGCACGACGTCGTTCCATGCAATCCTCATCTCGATTGGGTTTGGTTCTTAAGGAATTTGGGGGTGGTGTGAAGTGGCGATTGTTTTGGTTGTTTTTGTTTCTGTTGTTATGGTGTATAATGGCCTTGAGGCGCTCTTTGATGGGCAATTGGGAGGTGGGCGTTAGGCTGGCGCTGCTGGGCTCGGGTGCAGGTGTAGGCGGTGTCACTAGCAGAGGAGCGGGAGTCTTGGAGACTACTGAACTGCTACTGGGTTTGGGCAGTATAAAAGGACGAACTGTCTGCACGGGAATGGTATTAATGGAGGGCTTGGAGACCACTGGTGTGGCCAAGGGCAGTATGTAGGCGATGACCTGGGGCTGTATTAACTGTAAAGGTGGTGGACCTTCTAGTGGTAAAGCTGTGCTGGTGGTGTTGGCCAGCAACTGTTCTACATCCAAAGGACTGGTACTTTCTCCCCCTCCAGGCGTAGCTGAAGATGCCACAACTGGCTCCAAGGAGGGATATACTTGGGGCGTGTGCAGCGAATCGCCCTCATTTGTGGTGGCCTCTGTGCAGGACGTGCCACTGACAATCTGTTCGGCCGCTCGCTGGAAACCTAAATCAAAGGGATTAACATGCTGCAGATCCTCAAAGAGACCCACTTCGTCACAGTTTTTGATAAGACGTGTGGGTGTGGGCGTTTGATCAGCTGCAAACAGATTATCGGACTTCTGCAGCGAAAGATCCAGCGAAATGTCGTGGCGTGACGCAGTGGACTGCTCCTTGGTCTGCCCAAAGTAGGCCACATTGTCTTCTGTGGTTTTGTTCTCGGCAAAGTCTGCAAACGAGACGCTGGATAATTCAGTTAGGTCCGCAGGCGTTTCTTCCATAGTTAATATAAATAAAACAAAGCCATAAATTAAATATAGAAAACAAAAACAGCTGACTATGTTTGGGTCACACAGTGTGACCATACACCGCAGACTGCAAAAATTAACAGCACTGTTAAAATTTAAAATTTAATTTATGATTCATGATGCATGCGAGGCACAGTTTTTTTTTCTTGAGACACGCAGTGGCTTCAACCTTACTCGCAAGGCACAGTTGTTGGTGCAAATTAACTACCCTATGCAAGGCCCAGTCTTATCTTTGCTGTTCGCATGAACAGAGCATGCACAGTTACTTGAAACACAAACCTCACCTTTCATTGTGAGACCAAGTTTTCCTGACACATACACTTTTCGCAGCTTCCTTAAACTTATGAATCTTATGCGTGTAGGTTGTCTCAGCTTCTACCACCTTAGCTTATCGGAATATAATAAGTTTGCTCTAGAGCTCTCAATTTGCAACATAAAGGACAGCAAAGATTTCTGGACAACCGTTAGAAGAATAAATGGGACCTCTACACGATCACCAATAAAAGTATCATGTGACCAGTTAGCCAGCTATTTTAAATCCTAAAGATTCTTATGTACGAAATACTGACTGTTTGAGGCAACATCCAAAAGCAATTATTGTTATGAGCAAATATCTGAATATGCCAAATACGATTCTACTTAGTCAAAATAGAGTGTTTTATCTCCCCAAACACGCCCGCACACTAAACAGGACTTCCAGAGTATCACAAACTCTAGCAAACATTTTCGATAGCGCCTGTTGTGTAAAAACACTTTGAAGGGAAGAACGCAATTTTTCAAATCATGGGAATCGACTGATCACCACTCGATATTTTGAGCATCGTTCAAAGTGGTCTGCTACAAGCAATCGATGAACGAGCTCGAGATAGCTTTGAAGTCTCTGTACTAACAAGTCAAACTCGCAACACCTACAGCCAACTAAACCACAACTTGAAGGAAAGCAATTACTTTATCTTTATCAAAGATTGAATCTTTATCTCTAAATTTTCCCAGTCAGATTCGCTAATCAAGTATCATGTATGAATTCAGACGAAAGTTTCTTGCAGTTGTTCGTAATTCTTGTTTATTCAATTTTAAAAGTTTTTAGGCCTCCCAAACTTTTGGATGGTAGCCGGTCTCATCAGCTGTGTAGGTAACCTTCACAGTTTTGCCATTGGGTGCAATATACTCGTATTCACCATGAACTACCCAGTTGTCATGTTCCTTAAGCACTCCCTCCTGCAACGCCTTGATATGATTGTCCAGCTCGTAGTTGTACTTAAAGTCCAACACATTCACCTCACTATCGAGTTTAAGCACATTGGCAGCTTTATCGTCATCGGCATAGACCAAAGCCAACAGGCAGGCAAGGACAATCTGTAATAAAATAGAATAATTAAAAATTCTTAATATATTTTTTGATGTTTCTACTTACCAAAAACTTCATGTTGCTTTAGGGAAGTGCAAAACAAATCTAACTAAACTGAAAGAGATGCGTTGCTTATATGTGAAATTCGCACTGAAATTGCAACTAGTTCGACCACTGAGAGAAATATAAATCTTTTCATAACTGGATTCAGGTGGTTCAAAACAAAAGACATCATATTTGAGATTTGTTAAGTATTGTTTATGAAGGAACTTATCTGATCTAAAGATACTATAAAAAGGAGAATTTAATTGATGTTTATTATCAAACAGAAATTTGCATAATTTTTAGATAACTCTCCTAATCGCTACTGAAGCCGTTTTAAACTTGTTTGAACAAATGACCTTGAGTGCAGTTGTGCTTCAACAAATTTCAATTTGGCGGCCAACTCACTTAGAGCTGTAAACGTAAACCAAAGTAAGTGTGACTTTTTAAGGTATACCTCAAACGGTCACACTCTACACGTGCTAGTTGAATTGTTAGCTTCTCTTGACCATGGCCAGCGATTCTGGCAGTGATTATGAGGTCGAGTCCTTCTTCAAACCCAAACGCGTAAAACGCACTGTCAACGATGACTCGGCGGATCTGCTGGGTAACTTTGATGACCAGAAACGCAAAGAGATTTTCGAGGGCACCTACAAAGACCCAGAGGTGCAAGAACAAAATCCCAGTGATGCAGAGGAGGAAGAGGAGAATCAATCAGAATCAGAGGGCGATGAGGACTCGGACCAACCTAATGGCCACTTAACCAGTGACCAATTGTCCAGCCTTTTGCGTGGCGCTTCTAAAACCAACAGACATGTCTTGTATGTGACAAATCTCAATTTTGAGTCCACCAAAGAGGATCTGGAGACACACTTTGCTTCAGCCGGCACCGTCAAATCCATACGCATACCCAAGAAACGTCGCGGAGGATTTGCCTTTGTGGAGATGGCAGATTTGGACAGCTTCCAGCGTGGGTTCCAGTTGCACAATTCGGAACTTCAGGGCCGCAACATTAAGGTACAAATCTCCGAGGGAGGCAAAAAGAAATCGGCCAACAAAAAGAATATACTGAAACAGAAGAATCGTAAGCTGGCGGAAATGCGCAACGAGCAGAAGACATTCACCAAGAGCGGCAAGTTCTATGACAAGGATCTGAAGAAGGAGAAGGCCAAGGAGTTGTTGGCACGCAAGCGTTGGCGAAAACCGGCAGCCAAGGGCAAATAAATAAATCGTTTCTTTTTTTCTTAAAATTGAGTCAACATTTGGTTAGATGGGGAAACTATTTCCAACGTACGATATAAAAGTTACGTTTGCCCACCCTCAGCAGGGAGATGCCATTGCTTAGGATGTGTATGCCAGTGGTTAAGACTTCAGCTATGTTTTGGACACGCTTTTGGTTCACATAAAAGCCGCCGGCAGTGATGATGCGCACCGCATCGCCTGGAAAGGGAAAGAAACTTTGTTACTTGACTTAAATGAAAGCTGGTGGCATTTACTCACTTTCAGTGGGAAAGCACTTGGCTTTTAAGGCCAGCTCTAGAATGGACATGCCTGGCTCGCTCAGCATATCCACCAGGGTGGCTCCCTGAAAGGTTTGCTTGATCTCTGCATAGTTCAGCTCAGCCAAACCCTCTACATTTCCCTTGTACAACGCATTGGTAACTCGCTCCGCTTGCTTGAGACCAAGTTCTAAAACAAATAAGGTAAGTAAGAGAATTTATAGAGCCTACTTCCACCACCACTCACCGCCATGCACCAGCAGTGTGACATCTTCAGCCAGCAGCGTCTGTGCCTTGCGTTTCTCTGGCTCTTTGGCATGCTCTCGCATCAGTTGCTCCACCTGGGGCAAAGGTATAAATGTAAACAATTTCAATAGCTTCTCCACCTCCGAATCTGGCATGCGCAGGAAGAACTGATACAAGGCAAACGGCGAAGTCTTTTCCCCATCCAGCCACACAGCATTTCCGGCCGATTTGCCAAACTTATCGCCCTCCTCATTGGTCACTATGGGCAGGGTAAGACCAAACACTTGCTTCTCACGTTCCACGCGACTAATGAGCTCGTGTCCCGTCATCAGATTACCCATTTGATCAGAGCCGCCCATTTGGAAGCAACAATTGTGCTTGCGCAGCAAATGCAGCCAATCGTAGGCCTGGAATATTTGGTAAGTGAACTCGGTGAAGCTCATGCCATCCTCCGATTCTAGCCTGGATTGCACAGAGGATCGCGAAAGCATGGAGCCCATGCGAAAATGCCGGCCCATATTGGCCACAAAGTCGATTAGCTGTAGATTCGCATACCATTCGGCGTTGTTGACAATTCTGGGGGTAGGAGCCACAGTTAACCAAGGACAGTTGTGACAGTTATCCTCAACTCACTTGAGTTTGGGTAGTTGGCTTTTAGCCTGCTGCCACAGGCATTCTTCATGGTTCTTAAACACCCGTTGCAACTGCTCCTCTATGGCCCTTAGATTTGTCTCGATCACAGATTCGCCCAGCTGATTGCGCTCCGTCTTTCGTCCACTGGGATCACCAATTAGGCCAGTGGCTCCACCTACCAAGGCAATGGGCTTATGACCCGCACGCTGGCAGTGAAGCAGTCCCATTATCACCAACAGATTACCCACATGCAGACTATCGGCAGTGGGATCAAAGCCGGCATAGATGCTCTGCTGGCCAGTGGTGAACAATTGCTTTATTTTAGGCCTTTGGGAGATGAAGATTTCATTCAGAAATCAAGGTTAGAAGCAACATCAACAACTTACGCCGCAGTGTCCGGGAAAATGCTCTGAAAGAAACCACGATCCGTCAGCTCCAGTAGGTTCTTTTGTGTGAGGTAACGTCGGGGGCTTAGATAGCTGCCGCGGCGAAGTGGCCTAAGCAGGCGCAGTCTTGAAGTTAACATTTTAAGTCTTAGTATTAACTTTTACATATTACATATGTTCGGTGGTGTGACCGTATTGGGTATGGTCAATAAGACCAACTAATTTAGAGGTGCGCGCGTGAGCTAATTTTTTTTACGTCACGAGCGCTTCACGAATTAACACACTAATGCACAGTGGTTGGGCTTAGGCCGCGGACATAAATACTTCTAGTGGTGATATCGTTATGAAATTTTTAGCAAAAATATAGAAAAATATTTTAAATTTATAATGAACAAATTGGTCAAGTCGTACGATTATATTCTATAGCTCCCATAGAAACGATCGGAGCAAATTTGAAAATTTTTGTTGTTTTCCAAGATAATTGATTCAACTTCATATTTTGGCCTCTTAAAAAGGGGACTAGTGGAATCTTGAGCCCAAAACGGAATTATTAGGCATATTAATCTCATTTTTGCACGGAAGTCTGCTTGAATTTAATGTTTCAAAAAACGGTTGGTTTCTTTCCTTTGCTCTCTAGTTCCGAGAACCATGGGAAATCAAAATAAAACGTAAGCAAAATTTAACCATTAAAGGCATGTATCCAGATGTGAATTAATGAGAAGTAACGTAAAATTTTCATGCAAATTTGTGAATTTTATTTTTACTGTGCAAAAACAATTTCTTGATATACTGTAAGTGTTTTGTTATGTTCAGGCGAAGTTTCTTTTGCCATTTGGCTTAAGAACTTTTGTGAAATAGGCGAATGTTGGCTCAAATAATGTATTGCAGGATATTCTTAGTGTGATATCATAAAATTTCAAAATAGAAAATATTGAACATAAAAAGTACTCAATGACAAATCAATTAATTGTAAACCAAACATTTTTATTTTTTATAGCTTATATTAAATAGTTTTTTTTATATTGCACTAATAATCAAAAAATTAATTTCGTGAACATCTCTAAAAGAGAAATTTACATTTAACAGTCTGTTAATGCACCAGAATGGGCTGTTAGTGCGCGCTAGCCTCAAGAAGTTGCACCTCTACGACTCTGTACTCTGCGCTCCTCCTATCGTTTTCCCTCAGTTCTGTTTTTGTTTTCAAAAAAAGAAATTATTCTTGGCGTCGGCAACGCGCGCGTCTGTAACAAATACAGAAGCCAATAAGTGTAATTAACAATAATTAAATGTGCGTTGCGCGTGTGTATTCTCTCGCATAAACTAATTGAAATTCAAAGGCGTGACGGAGTTTTAGATTAAGAATGCGAATGTCTTGAGTTGTGTTTTTGGCTTGGCCTCTGCTTCAGTTGTAAGTTTTGGGGAAGGGAAAGGAGGGGGACAAGAGCTATTAATAACAATATGCAAAGCTATTTCGGTTGGGTCTCTGTCAAGTGTCGCGGCGGCGCCTCACAGCATTAAAACAACAACTAGAAAAACGTATCAAGTGCAATTTTCATTTTGGGCCGACGATGATTACGAAACTGGGAAGCGGTGGGGGGAAGGTGGTGGTGGGGTAGGGCAGGCGTCCCATACTTAGCATACGAAGAGCTTAATGTACAGCAAATTGCGTGTGCGAAGGTGTATTTCATGGCTATCGATTTAGTTAAGGGGTGTTTTTTTTTTATGTTCTCTACCGGCAAATGAATCATTTTCTGCGGGGCTGATTTTTCGGTTTGAAATCAATAAAACTCATTTTTTTTTGAGTTTGCTAAAATTAGATAAAGTGATAAGCAAATTATGTTATCATTTAAGTAAGCAGATACAAATGCAGATAAAAGATACACACACACACAGATACAGCAACGCCCCTTGACGAAATTCGAGTTGGTAGTTTTCCAGCTGTTGCTTAAAACAGGATGCAGCGACAGATGTTTCTCAAGGCTCTCCTCCAGAGTGTTTCTACAAGTACAGCCACTCCACACGCATACAACAACAACAATGGGGTAAATGGTTCACATTTCTTTCTATAGCTTCTCAGCTGATGATGACTGACCCACTTTAAGCCACGCGGATCACATAAACAGAACGCGAAAAACAAAACCTCAGCTCATGACGATTTAGTTGGCCTTCCTTTTGCCTAAAGCTTTTGTTCTCTATAGTTTCTCTTCTTACCCAGCTATTGTATGCATTTGTTTTGTATGTATGTCTGTTTGTGTGCAATTATGTATGTGCATAAAGAACTAAATACTTTTGCTTACTCCACACAGCACAAACTGATAATGAATTTTAAACTTGAGCCTGATTAGCTGTTGCTGCGGCGGCTTCCGCTGATAATGTAGCCCAAGTTTTAGTTGTCAATGAAAAAATTCACAACTAATACTGCTTAGTCATTAACTGATACAGCCAAACAATGTAGCAGCAGCAGATAAGATGGTTTAATGACACTTGAACCTAAATGGAAATCTTAAAGAAAGACAGATTGAAGGAAGTCCGAGTCGTTCAGATAGCGTTAAAACAAAGAAAGGAGACATTTTAGAAGTGGCAGACGAATTAAGCAGAAAAACTAGGCCTATTCTTGATTGAGAATTTCATAGAATTGTTAAGATTTCCGGGAAGCGACTTCTTGAGATTAAGTTGAATATAAGATAATTATTCCGATTCAGGAAAGAGCTATTATAAAGCAGGAATGCAAGCCGATCGGATCCGACAGAGTTTTTGGACCGCAAAACTTTTTTTATACTTTCAAAAGGTAAGGCAGTTCAAAAATGCCAAAAATGCAATTTGTGTTCTTGAATTGGCCGAAATTCTGTCAAATCTTAACACTAAAATCCCGTTCTTAAGAATAACGATCCGATTTTTTTTTTTATGAATTTGCTCGAAAGTTATTCTTTAGACTTTTGAAGTTACGGCCAGTTTAAAAAAAAGAACAAAACTCCATTCTGATCTAGGATCGCCCTTGATTCCGCAGAATCTCAACCCTTAAAGCCTGTACTTAAGGATAACGTCCCGAATTTTGCAAAATTGCCGTATTTATGCCAATGAAAATCATCATGAGATTCAAGAGGTACCTTTTCGCGATGAAAAAAGACTTGTTTGGTACAATCCTGCAGTGCAGAAACGGCTTAGGAGCGTTATCGCGATATGATAACCAATGTTTTTATGCCAATTGTTCGTCGAAAGCGTATGGTGCACTTCTGGTTTCAACATGATGGCGCTCCACCACACACAAAAAGCGTGCTAGAATCGGTTTATTGATGTCAAAAAATGGAGATTTGACCCCTCCAGACTTTTTTTGTGGGGCTATTTGAAATCAAAGGTTTACATCGTCCTTAATTTCATCCTATCTAAACTCTTAAACCCTTCCTTGAGTATGTTGTCGAGACTTACCATGAAATCTGCTCGGAATGTCGTAGTTTCGGACTTTTGAAGCTGCGACATACTTCTTTCTGTTCAAGGATCGCCCTTAATTCCAATCGATCTTAACCCGTTAAGCGCTGTTTATAAGTCTAACACTCAGGAATGTCCTAAAACCAGCTTGAAAAGTAATTTTTTTTTACTTTTAAAGGTGCGGAAGTTTAAAAAATTATAAATCAAGGTGTTCGAATCTATTTGATGAATCATAAAGTTCCGTCCGTTGTGCTGGAACACATTATAATTCTTTAATACAGTATTAGTTCGGGTTTTAAACCCCAGGATTTTGTTTAAAACAAATTTATTTGGTCTAGCTAATCTTTCAAATTTCGAACATAGTGTCTGTCATAGGAAACCTTTTCATACCAAACTATTTTTTTAAATGTCAAATAAAATGTCTTTTCCCCGAGCTTTTACTTCAATAAGAGAATCAGTTTGGTTTATCATTTTCGAAGTCTCGCCGGTTGGGTTTGCGTTTCGGTTTTTTAGTTGGAAGTAGCGGTTCGGTTACAGTTTGGTTCGGCTATAAGGATTATTTCATAAATTGTAGTTTTTCATGTACATTCTATTTGGCTAAATGTGCAAATATAGAACAGCTCGTGGCCATCCCTGCTCTTAATCGCACCTCCAATGTCTTCCATAATCGTAGCCAGCTGAAGGTTATTAAAATTTAATAAGAAAAAGCAAAATGAAAATCATTTTCATTTAATATAACACATCTCTGTCGGTTATTGAACTTGACGACACTTGCTGCCTGACCTTGCATTGCGATTGTGTAAAATTTTTTTGTATATATTTTCATACAAAAAAGAAAGCTGACAACTTGACCAAGTCAGGGTCGGTGGAAGTCAGCTGAAAAAAAGGGCACAAGAAGCTATTTTTTACTTAGAGAGAGAAATTCCAAACAGCCCACGTTGAGATTTATCAATGGAATGGAAAATTAACGCCCACACACAAATGGCGGAGGTTCCTTAAGCACATATATGTATGTGTATGTTTATGTTTGTATGTATTTAAATACAATTGCACATTTGTGATAAACAATATGGGAAGGAAAAGCGTAGCAATGTGATTTCCTCGAACTTTGCAGCTGTTTTGTTTGTTTTGTTTTTAAGAAATTTATGTAAAAATAATAAACATTCAGAGCAGTGGGCGTCCCACCCTCATACATACACATACTAGAGTTTACAATGGATGTTTTATCATATAAAATCCTCATAACTCTGACCGAAAGGCAAACACATGATGTGAGTTAATTGTTTTGGCTTTAATTGCATTTGATATCTTCATAAATTGTTCTGGGCCCACAACAGAAAAATGGCAAAAAAGGAAAATACACATGTTCATACAAATCGCATACAACGGGGGGAATAGTTCAAATAGTCAATAAAATCCATTTGCTGAAAACTTGAGGCAGTCGTCTGTGCTGTTTGAGTTTGGGAATATAATTTGTGTGGTTTCGCCTTGTCTGGTTTTTGCTTTTATTATTTTTATCTATATCGGATCTGGTTTGTATATTTTTGTAAATACGCTGCAATTGAAAAATTGGGGCTCTATGGAAATGTGGGAAGATTAAAGAATCGGATATTGAAAACAAAAGAATTGTAAATATGAAAAACGTTTACAGCGTGAGCAGACTGTACGAGAATGTCTCCTCAGAAAAGCAGAAGAATTACTTTATCAAATTACGAATTGTTTGATTCAAAAATACGATTTTAACAGGGTATCAAACCGGAACCACATAAAAATTAAAATATTTGGCTATTTGAAAATCAATATTTTCAAAAACAATCGGCGGTGTCCCAGAAATCTCTTCCAACCAAATTCCAACCCAAAACCAATACTCGGTGTCCTAGAAATCTCTTTTGGTTGGTTTCAAACCTCTCGCAGTTTGTTGGGAGATTTTGGCAAACCAATTGGTACACAAACCAACCAATAGCGACTTCACAAACCCACGCAATATATCACTGTTTTTGTAGTAGGACCAGAATCTTATTTACACACCTTTCGAACTAGACTTTCGAAGAAAACGAAATCTCTCGACCAAAAAGAAACAAAACTCGTACTGATACCGTCTCGACTTGGAGTTTTTGTCTTTTACTGCTGTATCACTTTACTTAAGCCCAATTTACACGACCTGATCTCTCAGGTGAGTTTTGTATCTAAGTATCTGTCAGCCCGTGTAAACAGGACTCTGAGCCTACTCAGCTGAGCGCTCAAGTGTAATAGAACCGGCTCAAATTGAACTGACCGCACAGCAGAACGCTTAATGAACCATTGGTTTTGCAACTGACTCAACTAAGCTTCTCAGACATGTGGAAATGCTGAATTGAGTTGCTCAGCTGAGTTTTTTTGACACTCAGCTCTCAAAAACTCAGCTGAGCGATCAGGTCGTGTGAATTGGGCTTTAGTATTTTTCTAATCGTTAAACAACAACAAGTTCCCAGACATGTCTAGGTCTAGGTCTGGCGGACAATTTTTATTAATGTCGAGAATCAAGAGAAGCGACTTAGATCAAGTGATTGACTCATTAATTGTAGCTAAAAATGCTAAGAAAATTATTGGTGTATGTAAAAAACAGGGATGAGCTAGGACTGGTTTGGTTAGATGGTTCACAGAATTGTTTAAGTCAATGGTTTGATTCATAACAATATTTTTTAAAAGGAGCATAAACATGGCAATAGGAGAGCCATACAATTCAATTTACAACTTTCGAGGAATTGATGGAAAAGCAATACATGTATATAAAAGTGAATGTATCTAAACAGCTGAACTGTTCTTTACGAAATTTTCGAAATATGTTCATGTCGATCCCCTGCAGTTCTACCTTTCAGTATTGAATTTTTCAGTGCTGAAGTCAGACCTAAGCAGTAGGAATAACTGAATTCATGCCTGAACTGAAGGGTCATGAAAGAGTGATAGGCTATGTCTGTGAACCGGCTTAAAGTTATTTAAGAAATAACCTTGACATTTGATCTTTAGTTAAATGGAGTTGGTTCAAATGGCAGGATCAAAAGTGGTTTAGTGCCATATCTCAGAAGTTATTTAATCTACGAAGTAGAAACTTGGTGTGTAGTCTAGTACTATCAAGATAGATATTTTCCCGGCTCCTAACCAGCCGGCATTCAAAGAAACTTGCATAAGAAGATCATGAACACATGTCCATCCCATTTTGAATCCTTTAATTGTTTGTTTTCCTTATAACTCGACAACCGTTCATCCGATCTCTACCATTCCTTGGCGGATCGATAAATAATCCTGATTACTAAATATGTCCAGAAGGAACGAACCTTCTATCTATAAAACTGTGGGAGATATGATGTTTTTTCCAATTTTCGGGGGTGGGAGGGGGCGTGTCAAAAATTGAAAATAAACTTGATCTGCCTGCAAGTATTAAGAAGCATATGTCCCATACATGTCAAACCTCTATCTCTTACCATCTCTGAGATCTGTTTCTTCATACGGACAGACGGACAGACAGACAGACAGGCAAACAGACAGACAGACAGACAGACAGACGAACATCGACTAGATCGACTCGGCTGTTGATGCTGATCAAGAATATATATACTTTATAGGGTCGGAGATGCTTCCTTCTGCCTGTTACATACTTTTGCACAAACTTAATATACTCTGTGTACCTCTGGTACAGAGTATAACAAAGACGTCACAAAATAATTACATACAGGAGCAACAGCGTCCAATCAGTCAGCTGCGGAGTTTGAAACTAAACTTTTTTTCTTATTGCTATCGAGAAGGTGTCTGTAAATGTGTGCACAATTTTCTGTGTCTGTTTTGTAGTTCAGTTTGGATTCAATAATACATAGAAAGGACAACACATTAAAACTGGATTGGTATCAAAAACCAATGGCCTCCAGTAGAATTATAAATTATAAAGATATGTAGTAGCCAGATTCCGGCTCAGAGAAAAAAAATTATCTAGAATCAATCAATCTTTTATCACTTGAGATCCTGTGCTGAGAATAAATCATTTTTGAAGTCTTTGTGAAAATACTTATGCCACCTTCTATTTGCACTATTCTATTAATATTTTCTAACCCAAGCAGCTGATTGTGGACTACTTTTGTTTTATTGGAAGCTTAATATTACACCAGTATTCGATAAAAATTTCAAAGTTTTAGAATTTTTTGTTTAAAGAAATATATTGGTTTGAATATGGGTTTAACGACCTGTTTTAGATTTTAGTGAAAGTGAATGTTAGCAGGCTCAAGGTCGAGGTATGATTATAGTTCAATAATCAACCAGAAAATTCAACAGAGAATACATATGAACATGAACAGTAGCTGTGGCTGTGTAGACGGCCGTTTCGGCTGCCGCCATGGCAAAGGCTTCATCAGTACACTTTCAGTTGCTGTCACACCAACAAGATTTTACGATGATATAATGGTTTTGCAGAATTTGCAAGTTTGGTTCAGTTCAATTTGGATTAATTAATAATAGGTTTTTGAGGGAACTTTTTCCAAAAAGACCTTGTCCGGTGGTGCTTCAAGCTCGGAAGGTTAAAAATTTGAAGTGTTCCGTAAACCGAAAAAATCGAACCAAAACCGGTTGTTAAGGGTTCCGAGCAATTAAATTATCTTTCCAATCAGTATTCCATTTAATATTGTTTGGAGGGAACTAACCCTCGTGTGGGATATCTTTCTCCGCCTTGTGAAATCTTCCAGATATTTTAAAAAAGCTCTCAGATTGACTTCCTTCGTTTATACTTCTTAGTAGCTTTCAATCCCACATCTCTAGAACCCTCTTGGGGCAAGATTTCATCTTGGGTCCAAATGCAACGTACACTGCCGTAACCATAGAATCCTTCTCAAGACTAGTCTATTTAATGTACGGAAGATACTCTAAAACAACTTCTTATATAGTTTTCGTTAAGACAAGTGACAGAATTCAAGGCTAAATACATAGAGTTTTTCAGGAGTAGATATGTGAATTATCTAATAAACTAGTCGAGTCTAACATTTTCCTTTAAGCAACTTTGATCTTAACAGACTATCTGTATATCTATTTCAAGGGTCTTCTTTAGTTTTTTGTATGTTTTAAGCAGGTGAAGATGATATTGCAATTATATATATAAATTCTCCTAAGGCATTTTGATGTTTTAATCGATTGGAATATTTTATTAAAGTAAAAATTATTATAAAAATTAAGTCCGATTTTTACGATATTTGAAATGATATTCTCTAAGCTTAGCTTTCATTCTTCCATCCTTAATTGGGTGGAGTCTTGATGGTCGATTGTTTCAAGTTCTCAATAATGGCATACGTCCAAGCCACATGCCAATACTAAATACGTAAATTTCGATAAATTCTATTTTTTTTAAATGATATTCTGCTCAATGATTTTTGGCAAAAATCGATAAATATCATAAAACCTAAATTTATCAAAGCGATTATCACTTATTTTAATGAATTTTTGAAGACTTCCCAAACATAGTTTTCAAATTCTAGTTCGCTCTTTATACTCGCAATTTCTAGATGCATTCTTTCCAATGCTGTTTACACTTCCGTGTCTACTTATCAAATTTCTGTTGTATACATACGTAAATTGCGCATCGAGTCAGTTTCCTAGTTTAAGTAGTTGTAGCGTATGCGTTCTGGTCGCCTACACTCAGTCTAATCTTCAAATCGAATAATTCCAATTGCAAAATAATCGAAGCAACCGCCAGCAGACCCACACACAGTCTAATGGACGTCATTGCTTGAAGAATGATTATAAACTTAATTGAAATTAATTAGACGGGGTCACCTCAGTGAAATGTGTGACATTCTTCATGCATTTATGTACAATAGAAAACGCACAGCTTTTCAGCGTTTCACTCTAGGCGGGGCCATTGAACCAGCCGAACAAGTTGTTGCAGCCAGTCCACTCCAGTCCAGGCTTTATCAGTGTGCACCCCCGAAAAACCCATTCGACTGCGCTACCATAAAAGAGCAGACCACAAAAGCCAGGTCGGTCTTCTTATTGGTCTATTCGTGACTCAGAAATAGAGCTCCGTGTACACATGTATTGGAAATTGGGCAGCGAAGCGTGCCAGAAGTTGTTGCCCGCTGCAACACTAAAGCCACAATGCAGAACAAACACAAACTTTTGTTTCAGTAAACAAAAAGTCTGCCCAGTGTGCGGAACAATCGAGCACCGAGCAACGTTTATCAGAAATAAATAATAAAAAAGGCTTTGTTTATTTGCAGTGAAACATTTGCCTGGCTGCCATGATGCGCTACTCGGAAATCTCGCGTGATTTGTCCACGGATAATCTACGCTATACGGAGGTAAGTTTATGAAAAATACTTCATAATTTGACACTAATTTGTATTCTATATTTCAGTTAAGCCGAAAACCCTCAACAGACTACAATGGTGGTTATAATGGACAGGCAACCTATGCGGTTTACAAGCAAAGCTCACCACCAGTACAACAGTTGCAGCGTCAGATTAAGCAGCGCAGTCCTCCTAATGGCAATGCACACCATACCATGGCCTGTCTAAGGGATAAGGATAAGGCACACAAGGAGCTGCAAATGGAGCCCAATTTGTTAAATCAGTCCGCCAGCAAAACCTTAAACATCAAAAGCAACCGACGCAAAAACTCTATAGGTTGTTTAACAAGCTTCTCCTCGTCACCAGATTCGCCGGGTTGTTACTATAGCATGGCGTAAGTATCTCCTTCTCTTGAAATCTCCTGAAATTAAATTGCATTTTCCTACAGTACAACCGCCGCGTTGCCGTCCAAATCGCAAAGCCTGCCAGCACATGGCTCTATCAAGCAACTGGATTCGGTCATTTTGAGCGCCCTACGTGTACCCGCCGATATTTTGGCCAATCAAATCACATTGCTAGATTTCCCTGTCTTTGCCATGATTCAACCGGATGAGCTGAGCAGCTGTGCCTGGACCAAAAAGGACAAACATGTGGTTACCCCAAATATTGTGGCATTTACCAAGCGTTTCAATCACACCAGCTTTTGGACAGTGCAGGAGATTTTAAATGGCGAACAACCCAAGCAGCGTGCCGAGATCATGACACATTTTATCAAGGTAAGTTGGGAATCACTTTTGAAATGTCTTAAATTATTTGCTTTATGGTTTCGTTAGGTGGCCAAAAAACTGCACGAGCTGAACAATCTGCATTCGCTGTTTGCCATTATCTCGGCCATGCAGAGTGCCAGCATTTACCGCTTGAACAAAACCTGGGCCTGTCTCTCCAAAAAGGATCGTCAAAGTTTTGAACGCCTCAAGGATATATTCAGTGAACAGAACAATTGGGCCAATTTGCGTGCCTATTTGGAGAGTCTACGCCTGCCCTGCATACCCTATTTGGGTCTATTCCTCACCGATCTGATCTACATTGATTTGGCCCATCCCCATAAGGGGGGTCTGGAGCCGGAACAGAGACGGAATAAGATGAATAATATTTTACGTGTCATTTCCAACTATCAGCAATCGGACTACACGCAACTGCAACCGCATGAGACGACACAAAAGTATCTCACATCCATCAGATACATTGAAGAGCTGCAGAATATATTTGAGGAGGATCAGTACAAGTAAGCAGAAATGTGGGAAATGTGTGATTTGTACTTTACACTACTTTTTTACATTAACTTAGACGCTCTTTGAGCCTGGAACCCACCTCGCCCTCTGGTCCCAGCTCATCTAGCTGCAGCTCTAAGGAATCTTTTAATGTGGAAGCGGTCACTCCGGCCTTGGGCTGTTTAAATCTCTCACCTGCCAAAACTATAGGCTCCATGCGCATGGCCAGTGGTACCAAATTTGTGCCTGGCCATCGAAAATGTCGCAGTCTGGGCACCAAGTAAGTAGTTTCCTTACCACCATCTCTTTGTCTATATATATATATATGTATCACTTCTTTCGGTTTCGTTTCTTAAACTCCACCTCAAATCACTGCGTCAAATTGGACTTACACCGGGTCTTTAATTAATCCTTAAACTGTGTCTTTTTCACGTTTTGTTTTTGGCATTTTTGTGTGTGTGTTTTTTTTTTACTTTCTGTGTTTTGTTGTTGTTGTTGTGTATGTTGTAAATCTGAAAATGCATTTCGGCAACCTAGATTTCGCAGCAGTAGCCTGCCGCGCAACTTTGCTCAAAAATGTCAATGCTGCATTGTGATGATTGCGCCGGGCATTGGCACAATCTCCAACAAGCGTTGCAGATGCCGCCGGTGAGTGCTGTAGCTAGGATTATTGTATTAACTTGTATGTGGTTATGTGTTTATTTTTGTTTTTTTTTTGTTTGAAATGAAATTATTTAAATTTTTAAACTAAATTTGCATAAATATTTAACAATTTACGTTTATCATATAATTTTGAAGTAAAAACTCATTTTTCATCAATGGCAATGATATTGTGTTGAAAACAGGAAAGGAGTATACTTACTGCGAGGGTTAACCATTAGTACCTTTGTTAGTCTAGAAGATGCAAGTGTTGCTCACTTTTAATGCTTAAGGGTTTTCTTATCTATAATCTAGTAGCCGACATTATTCCTATCATAATATCGTATCGTATAAAATCCTCCTAGTTTAATTCAAAATCCAATCGTTTATAAGAAAATCTCTAGAGATTCCCCTATTTGACGATTTTTATCTGCTTGGTTTTGAGCAGTCGGTTTTAATATCACAAACTTTCTTAATAAGACCATTTCATATATAAAATTGTACGATTTTAAACGAAAATTGCAGTTGAAATATGGCACGCACCCATGATACAATAAATACAAGGTTATGATATAATATTGAACCCCAAGGCTGAAAGTTTCAACCTGAAACACACCCAATAACCAGGGCTACTCTGTCGTTGATAACATTTTCGACAGTTATCGAAAGCAGTTACGCGCTGTAACTAGAAACTAAAAGCGACCATGTTATGCCCTGACCTCACTACAAATGCATTTAGCATTTTCGCATTTTGGCAAAATGTACATTTTCGCGAATTGACGAATTTTCCAAATGGCGCCAAATGGCAGAAGGTTGGAACCTGCAATGAATCTATGTTTTTCACAAACTAATCAATAATAACTCGATGAATTGCACAAAGTTAAGACTCCCAATGTAATTGCAATTGGTGTGAAGAAGCTTGGTTAATTGTTAACAAAGAACATATATTCTCAAAAAGCAAATGCAGAAGCATCACAATGAGGACAGCAATGTGCATTTTCAGTGATGACGATAACTTTTTTGGAAATGTGCTTCAGTGAGGAAGCCACATTAGTTCGAACCCAGCAAACATATTGTGAAAGTTTTGATCAAATTGGAAACTTTTTCGAGTCCTCGTTCCAATTAAAATCAATTATAAATGCGCTCGTTTTCTGATTATAAATGATTCTTATCTCGGGAGAAAATGGTATCCTAGCCGCGACTCTTCTTGATGAGTCGTTTTTAAACCGTTCTTCTAATCAGTTTCGACTCATTTTCGAGTCATTTGCGAGACTTTTTCGAGTCTTATTTCAAAAAATTACATTTAGAGCATATCCATGGGTCATTTTCGAGTCCTCTTTTAATCGCACATGACAGTAATCTCTTTTTAATCATCAAAATGTCTCAAAAAGACTCATCAAGGTGATTTTTGTTAAAACGATCTACCAAATGTTGGGTGGGATATAACGAATTTCAGCATTGAATCATCGAACCAAGACCGGCTGAGGAAATCGAAGCTGCGCAGTGCGCTATCTTGGAGTTATTGTATCAAGGAACGCTTCCCTTTAATACTTTCATAAACTCGGGGTTTTTCAAGTAGGCCTTTGTTTTGATTCCTTTCTCAGAGACAATTTAAATAGTTGAGAAACCAGGTTCCGGAACTACGGTGGATTTAGCAGCGACTTATTAAAAATTTGATTCTTTTTCTCTATAATGCATCGGTGGGCACGATATTTGATTTTCAGAGCCGCTGGCCTGACTTTATAGGCCTCTGTCATGGACCGCTGTCTCGAAATCCAGTTCGTCAAACGGAATAAGAGCTGTGTAGCTAGTTTTTCAAAGAAAAATATCCGTTCATGTGCCCTCTTTCATCTTCGAACTGATGTTAAGCTCGGTCTCCTAGCTTCCATGTCAGAGAGTACTAAAAAAAGACGCTTGTTTTGGCAAGTACGAAAGACTTCAGCCGATTTTCTTGCTTTCCGTACTCACCGGCTCACGCATTCATACGAGTTAGTCGGCACGTGGTATAATCAATTAACTCCATCCTTGATGTTCATGCCTACCTCTATTCCTCTGTTGATCTTTGTCTCAGCATCGATACCCCCACATGCTTTCAAAAGATTATGCTTACGGATTATTACTGTTGTTCTCGCTGCATACTACTTATATGAAAGTTTCTACTGAGGGGGCAGATAAATCGCAGGGATCCTGTTGTACCCAGGAAATGTGCTCTTTGCACTTTATGAAGGTTGTGGGATTGGTGTTGGCTGATTTATACAAGAACAGCGCTTCTTAGATAAGCATCCGCTATATTTAATGTTTAAAAGGAGTCCTTAGATACCCAGTTTTCAATCAATATAACTTATTTTCATTTTCCCCCTGAACATTTGGTAATGGTTTAACTACAAAAATAAGTTAATGCACGGACCCAAGTTGGAAATGCTTCATATAAAAACCTAAAAAAAAAGACACCATAAGACATCACAACATGCTCTCTTTTGATTTTGCTTCATTTGGATGAGGGGAATCTCTCCACTACTCTCATGACTCACACACACACACACACATCAACAGTTTCTTCTGGGTTGCCTCATTTACCACCCTTAGCTTGCCTGCATGATTAATGCACTTCAACATCCCACAACAAAACTTTAACTAACAAAACTCTGCTCTGTCTCTTCTTCCCACGCAGCATCTTTGGCAAAATAGCACCACACAATTACAGCGACGGCCATCCCCACCATTTGCATTTGGAGCTTGATCCAAGTCAACAGCCGCGACACCATTTACTAGACGATTCAGTACTCGAACATAGCGATGCCTTGTCCAGTGCGGATCTCACCTCACTGGATAGTGCCGAGGGTATTATGTGCGATTTTGGGGGCAGTGATTGTGACCTTATGTCACCGGAGGCTGCGGCTGCCATGCAGGGCTGTGTACGTCGCAAGACGGTGCAAAAGGAAGGACGCAAGCCAGCGGTGGCCTCTTGGCAACGCTATTGGCTGCAGATTTGGGCCAATTCATTGGTCTATTTTCCGCCCAAATCGTTCAAGGGCAGCGAACGGAGTGACTTTAAGCGAGAGCCCTGCAAAGTGTGTCCCCTGGATGGTTGGTATGCGCATGTCAGTGATAATACCAAACACAAGAACACCTTTGAGCTATACCACCGTACCCTGGGCACCGTATACAAATTCCGCACGGATAGCCCACAGATGACGCATCTATGGACAAACGCCATATGTAAGCTGGCCACGATGCGTGTGCCAAAACCCTTGCCAGCCAATCTGATGTCCTTTGAATGAAACGAAAACAAAACGGAAATCAATTCTCGAATTCTAAATGTACTCAGACCCCAACTCAACCACTTTTTTGAAACTCAAAACTCAACGAAGCAAACAAAGTAAAACATTCCCCAAAAAAAACCGAACAAAAACGATTTGTAAACCGATTCAAATGGTATTTCAAAAGACTGACACTGGCGCAGTTGGGGGTGGACGGAATCATACAATAATCAAGTTATATTCAACGCTTTTTGCCGTTTCAATTTAAGTTTCTGTAAGCAATGTTTTTTGTATGCTGTATTATTGTATTATTATTGTTAGCTTAAGTCAATTACTTTATTTTCGGGTGCCATAATTTGCCTACCACAACGAAAGCGAAAATATTGAATTGAATTGAAAATGGAAAACTACTTTGTAACAAAGAAACGAACTTAGGCTTTAAATCTAAAACAGTTGTTGCACTTTAAATATATAAATTATACTATGTACTTTAAGTTGCATACTATATACATATGTAGACAAGGGTGTTGGGTGAAATTGCTCATAGAAAGTTACTCAAAGTGAGTTAATTTGTTTAGTTGTTTACTTTACTCACTTCATTTTTGTTCAGTTGTACAGTTGTGAATGCGATTGATCTGTGTTTTTTATACCCGATCAGAGTATTAGAGGTGTCCTAGAAATATTTTTATAAACGATTACATTTGGGACTAAACTTAGATGACTTTATCTGTGAAGTGACAAGAATAAGTCCTATTACTAGAACCTTTTTCAGTTTCAGTTTCAATAGAAAATTGTACGAACTAAAACTAGCAGTCGGTTTCCATTCACCAAATTTTTGACATTTTCGAAAATTTGGTGATCTAAAGATTCTCTGGAATCAGTTAATCATTTGGGTAGCATAGCAAAAGTAATAAATTCCTTCATTTAGATTAGGGGTCGAAAATGAAAGCAGAGATTTCGGCAGAATATCAGACCCTGCCACAGTATTTGTGAGTCAGCTTTAAAATCATTCCAACCCACTGGCCGATCAAAAATAGAAAAACTTTTTAAAAGCTTTCTGCATTTGTATTTAAAACTGAGGGAGTAGTTCGCGTAGAAACAGAAAAACGGACGGGCAAAGCTCGTCATGCTGATCAAGAATATATGTGCTATATGTGTACGGAGATGATTCCTTCTATGCGTTTCAAACTTGTGGGCAAAATTATAATACACTTTTCAAGTGTATAAAAATGAATTAGGCATGTTCCCGTTTTCGATCGAATCATCCGATCAATCGAAATTGGAAAAGGCCCGAATATACCTTGAAATAGCTGAACAGACAATGCGTTGCTATAACCGTTACTCGTAGAGTACAAAGGGTATACTTATGTCGAGCAAATGTATGTAACAGGCAGAAGGAAGCATCTCCGACCCCATATATAGCCGTAATGCAGCTGAATCTTTCTGGAAATCTCTAGAGATTTTGGCTTCGGTTGGTTTGCAAATCGCTCGAGAAATCCGTTGGTGTCCCAGAACTTCGAGAGATTTCGTTTTCTTCGAAAGTCTAGTTCGATAGTCTTGTTAAAAGTAAAAGGTGTGTGTATAAGATTATGGTCCTACTACAAAAACAGTGCTTAATTGCTGAGGTTCGTGAAGTCGCTTTTGGTTGGTTTGCCAAAATCTCCTAACAAGATACGAGAGGTTTGAAACCAAGAGATTTCTATGACACCGAGAATTGGTTTTGGGTTGGAATTTGGTTGGAAGAGATTTCTGGGACACCGCCGAATAAACTTTAAAAGAACGTTCAAGTACCATTTTATAATGCTTGCTACGATTCCAGAACGATCCTCTTCAAATGTAGAAAGTATTCTGTACTTTCCCGACTAAACTCTTGATTCCAGATGACATAAAAATTACTTTCGGCATAATACTTCACTCAAATAAGACTGGTTTTCATAAGCATTCAGATTTCAAAGCAGCTCAAAGGTGTTTCTATTCATCTAAAGTTCGACATAAAAATTTATTTTCATGCATTCTGGAAACCAGTTCTGAAATGTTGATAGAAAATTGGAACTCAAAACGCCAATCTTACTGTTTTAATTCGAAATGCAACCGTTTGAAGATAAATTCCTTACACTATATATCAGAACTAAATTTTATTGTACAATATATTTTGGGATTCTGAAGTATCGATCGTTCCTAATATCTTAATCCATCCAAAAAATTCCTTCAAATCCAAGTGAACGAGTTTACTTTAGAGCTGTCTAGTTACGGCATTTCCCATCCTACAGATAGATTATAATAGGCACTACAAATTTCAGGAATTTAAAAATGTTTTACAAAACAACGGTTTATCGATATATCGAAAATATTTTAGAAAACAACGGTTTATCGATATGTCTAATTTTTGAATAATCGATTTTAAATTTTCGTAAAACATCGAAAATTTTTCCCGGTGTGCAAAACCTCCGAAAAATTGTAGTTTACAAAAGTTACAAAAGTTAATCGAAATAAAATCGAATGAAACAATTAAAAGCATAAAATGTGATGAAAATCAAATAAAAATTTATCGAACATTCTCCTGTTAAAGCTCGTTTTTAAGTTTGTTCGCGAACTAACTGAACAACTGAACCAAATGGAGTAATTGAAATAAATCAAGATTGTTTCATTATTATTCACCTACTCACACTGGTTGAGCAACTGAACGAAAAAATAAAAAGAGTAACTGAAATATATCAAGTTCTACGCATTATTGTTCACCTACTCACTCTGAAAGAACAACTGAACAAAAAGGAGCAAGTTATTGTAAAAGTTATTGAATAAAACAATTGCTACTCATTATTGTTCACACACTCACATGAACCCCACCCCAAAACACTAATAGACAATATGGCGTGAAATTGTACGAAATCGAAAGTTATGTTAACTACCATTTACTTTTTTTTCTCTTTTTTGAATTAGTTGCAAACCAATTACTTTTATTTTCAACATTAAAGAAAACTAAACCAAATTTTGGTGTAAATTTGCTTTGCTTATATAAGATGCCACGCGCAGATCGTGCCAAGTGCGGGAATTTGCAATTCATTTGCCCAGCCCCCCGGGTGCTCTGAATTTCAATTAGGCTGCAGATAACTAAGAAATAGTAAGAAAACTCGCCCAAGTTGTCATTCGATTGCGAAACATGAAAGGGGCCACAACTAGCGACAGGATGGCTACTGTGATGATATTACTGTGTCTGGCTGTAGCCTGCTGTCTAGCCGGCAAGACCACCACCATGTGAGCTTATATAATCACTTACCAAGACCACTTTCACCTATCCTCCGCACACACACATACACTTATAGAGTGCGCCACACCGACACCCTCGATCCGCAGGCGGACGGCTTTTGGGCCAACAAAACCACTTGGAATGCACGCTGGGTGAAATATTGGCGAGCCAAACGCATCTACGAGCCGGTATGGAAAAAAGTCTGGACGCCAACCATACACAACGAGTGGGTGCCGCTGCCCAATGCCGTACCAGCCGCCGACGACTGGCAGTCGGAAAAGAAAGACTGAATCTAGTTTTATATTTGTATTTATTTGTTTAATTAAACTCACAGTTTTTAAGTCTAGAGATAATTTAAAAAAGTGACCAAAGCGTTTGGACAGGGTGAGCTTATGAGCTAAGTGACTTGGTTGTACAACTATTTACAAGGAGCTTGCATGGCAATTTGGCTGCGTAACGATCTACGCACCCGGAAATTTGAATGTAGGCGAGGTGGCACCTGGCGCTGCAGCTGACGACTTGGACTGAAAGTCAGCACTGGCCACGGGTTGCAGTTGTGTGGGTTTAACCGCCGCATTGGTGTCATCACGTTTCCACACCACCTTCTCTTTGTCTTTGCGATCCCAGTCCGGTGCGGCGGCCACCTCGTGATGATGATGGTGATCATGATGATCGGGTGCGGGGAACCATTCTGAGATGACAACGGGCTTCCAGATTTTCTTCCAGCCAGGCACCCAAATCTCCTTCCAGCCGGGCACCCATATCTGCTTCCAGGCTTCTTTCCATTCCTGTGGTTTGGATTACAATTTACTAAGAATGTTTGCATTTTAAATTTTTAGATGTAATTACCAGTTTATCGGTCCAAATTTCTTTTTTGCCTGGCTTCCAGTATTGTTTCCAGGCCTCCTTCCATTCCAGTTTCTTTTGGGGCACCCAAATTTGTTTTTTGGCTGGTTTCCAGATTTTCTTCCAGTGAGATTTCCACACTACTTTCTATTTACAGGAAAGGGAGAAGAGAGCTTAGTTGGAGCCCCGAAAGGAGTTTATGTTTTAAAAAACCCACCTTCTTCCACAGATCATGACTTGTGTACTCCCAGCCTTCAGGATCTTTACCCAAATATTTCTCACCGGGTATACCCACCTGAAAGATGTTTAAAAAAATGGAAAGTTAGATAAGCTTAAGCCCGATTCCGAAAAACGATTAAGTTATTCGGCTTCAAAGGTTTTACGTTAGAGTCAGTGAAATAAAAAGAAATTGACAATTTTCTTGGAAACGGGTATATCGAGCATTCAATTTGATTTCAAATCATTTTTTTCCAACTTGTGCCCCAGAAATTGCATGTAAGCGAAAGAAAGGTTGATCGAAATGAAACCGAACTGCTCGCAATTCCAAAATCGCACTTCTGTTCAAGTATCGTCTTTAATTTCTCCGAGTTTCAAGTCTGCGCGGAAGTTTCGAAGGTAAAGCAGTCCGAAAACGTTTCAAAAGCTCCATTCTTTTCTTAGATGGCCCTTAAAGTTACCATATCTCTTAAAGCCCGTCCTTCAACCTACCCTGAATTCAGTTCGGAAAGTCATTTTTCGGACATTTGAAGTTGCGGCAAATTCAAAATGATGTCAAAGACTTCTTTTTGTTTATATCCACCAAATCTTAAACCTTTAAGCTGCAGAAGTTTGATATACTATAAACCTAGGTGGGACATACTATTTGATGTAATTTAGGTACGTTGGGTTCGAACATATTATAAAGTATTAGTTCTGGTCTTTAGAGATAATACACCCTGGGTTTTTGTTTAAACCAACTCTATTTGGTCTAGCTAATCCTTAAAATATTAAAAAATTTTCTCAGAAAAAGCTTTTTCATACTGAAAAACTTTTTAAAACGTCAAAGCTCACCTATAGTGTCGATTCTCCGAAGTTTTGCTTTAATAATTTAAATATAATGATTTCTAAAGTGAATATGTGACTTTTCGACCATTTCGAAATTTAATTCGAAGAGAACATTTGAATAGTGTTGGCTTCGTCCATAATGATATTACTTTAAAAGATGTACTCCTAGCTAAAGTTGGATTAAGGAGAAGGAGCTCGACAGACAAATGAAAATATCGTCCCGTAAAGGAAATGAGATACGCAAACAAATCGATTAGCAACTTCCAAAGAAGAAATGTTAACTTATGACTGGCTTATTAAGAGGTCGGTGGACAATTGCAGGAGGTGTGCGGGATCACATGTCTCAAAATGGTTGGGTGCTACATAAATCCGGCATCGATAAGGACTTATTGTTGATAACCATTTTCATTTGTGGGTTTCGGTTCGGTTCAGCGTTTTCGAAGTTTTGGTTCGGTGTATCAGCTGGAATTAGCAATTCGGTTCCGGCTTGGTTCTGTTCGGTTCAGAACCGGATTGCATCCCTGTTTTAATATAATATGTATATAGATCATCCAAATCAAAGTAGAAACTATTTAACATATTTCGTTCTTGAATTTTTAAATGGTTTCGGTTTTACTTGGCGAATTCATCGTGATCTTGTCTTACTGCGTCTCAAGTCAATTTACAGCTCCGCATATTGACCCCTGGTTTCAGAGCAAGGCGACTGACAAGCTGCTGGCAAACGTGAGCGGCAAACACTCTATATATGGTAAACAATGTTTTGTGATGTGTTGAAAACTGTGATAATAATGCTTTGGATACCGCGACCTCGACCTACGCCAACGCTTAAGGATATGCCTCTGGAACGTATGCACATTTCAAAAGAGGGGTGCTAATATATAGATAGTGGAAGCCCTTTAGATACAAAGCTGACATCAAACTTCAGGAAATGCGATGGACTAGACATGGGTTTAAGAGATAAAATCATCAATCAATTTACCCTGGAATATCTAATACAGCGGACTAGTTTGGGTGTGCCTTCGTAGTCAGCGAAAGACTACTAGGCTCTGCCATCAGCTTCATATTAGTTGATTAGCGACTAACCGCACTCCGACTTAAGTCTAAAATTTTTAATATCAGTTTCAACAGTACACACGCCCAAGAAGCCAAGGATGACTTGGCTAAAGACGAATTCCAAGAGTGCCTGGATGGTTTGCGATCACTTGTAAATTGGGAATGCAGAAGTTTTTGACTCTAAGTTCTTTCGTTTAAGCCTTCCTTCAGACATCGGATAGAGAAGAAAAAAACACTTTCAGTTCAGTTTCCGATTTTTCGTGTAAAGAGCTGTGCTAACAGCGGATAGGGGCTGGTAATTAATTCCAAAAATTTAGATCTTACGCGTTCTGAATTTTTCTGGATTTTTTTGACAAGCTTTAGGGACCAAACATACTTGATTCAAGCAATTTGGTAGCTAACTCAAGAATGAGCAAACTGGTATAACTTAGGTCCATCTATTACAGACTTTAATTTCCACCACAGATGTCTCACCTTGACTAGCTCGGGAGTCCAGTATTGCTTCCAGTCAGGAACTTGAATATCCTTCCAGGCAGGCACTAAAATCTCCTTCCAATGAGGCACCTTTAGGGGTAAGTGAAAACTTATGTTAAAAACCCAACCACAACTTAGGCAAAACCCTAACCTACCCAAATTTGTTTCCAGGCAGGCACCTGTATCTCCTTCCATCCGGGCACCTTTACCCAATGGGGCTTGTAGATCTGTAAAACAAAATTTTTTAACAAATCTTACTAAGTTTCCCATTTTCCACGAGACTTACCTTTTTCCACGAGGGATTCCAGATTTGTTTCTTGGCCGGATTCCAGACCTTTTTCCAACCCTCCTTCCAGGTAACCTTCTTCTTCCAATAGCCCGGATCATGATGCTCATGATGTTCATGATGCTCGTGTATATGATGTTCATGATGTTCATGGCCAAGCAGTCCAAAATCTATACGCTGCTGGGCTACACTTTGGCTATTAACTTGAGAGTCCGCTGTCTGTTGATCCACCACCGCCTTGGCCTGACCGCCAGCAATGGTCAGAGAGAGCACAGCGAGCAGACCCAACTGAGAGAGAGGAAATGCAATGTAAATTAATTTAATATTCTTTGTACATAAAAATATTTAAATAACCAAAACGGGTTTACGCGAAGTGGGTCACTGAGTTGACTGTCCTGAGTTGTGGCATTGTTAAAGAAAGAGTGAAATGTTACATCATTTCTGGCTATGAATTTTTTAAGGCAAATTAACTTTTTTTTTGTATCTCAAATAAGGCCTGACCTGGGTCAAAAAAAGCTCACACCTAATGACTCAGCCGGGTTTGTTTTATTATGCAAAACTCTCTTTATTTGGAGAATATGACAAGGTCAATGCATATTTGGTGTGCTTGTCTATTTCACAAAGATGTCAGCGATGGATTCAATTGCCACAGCACACACAGCCCGCGCATTCCCATCGATTATGAAATCGAAATTAGCGCCAGCAAAAAAATTATCTCATCGTCTGAATTGATTGTGCTAATTGTAAGCTGATCATGTTTGTAGTTTCCGCAGTCAGCTTGGTCAGTGAAAGTCCACCTCCCTTAGAGTTTGTGAAGTTGGATCATCAACGGATCGTGAGGGAAAAGAGCCAGTGACTGACTGCATTTCATGGGGCAATGCTAATGAAACTGTAGCGTTGTCAATTTTCTACATTGTTGACCAGGCGCCTTATTGAAAAGAGCGGCTTAAAACAAGCATTCATTGATCGTGATGTTGACTTTAAAGTGTTTGATTTGGAAAAGCTTTTGTTGTTGCAAAACTACAATGGTACAATTTTAAGGAAAATTATTTTAAAATTTAAACCTATCAGAGACAAGTGTAAGCAGTTCTCAATTTATTTCCAAGGCTATTCTTGGTAAATGTTGTGATATTCTGGAATTGGCTAAAATGTGTTGCCATCAAGTCAGCGATGTGAAGTTAAACATCTTTGGTTTTTGGAAACAATTTTGAATCAATTTTGATTGAAATCGGAAACAGGCACAGCACACTGGTACGCAGTGATAATTGATCGGCATTGCAAAAATCGAGGTTGTAATCCTGGTGCATTAAGTGGCCTAAACAGTGGCCAATTAACAGCTGAGGTCGGAAATAAACTGTTCTTAAGGTTCCATGAACGGTGTTCGACTATTTTTAGAAGATGCGTGCTATGCAAAAACTATGTTTTCATTAATTTTGTGTTACTTGAGGTACGAAATTGTGTATTAGGTTCAATTAATTAACATAATGTTGCAAGCTTAAGTCTTATAGAAGAAGCGGACTCAAAAAATCACAATTTTTTATCTTTTTAGTCCGGAAAAATTAATGTCCGGCTATCGAAATAGACCATAGCCATTTCGTAGTACTTTAGACCTTTACGAAAGTCACTCATCTTATTGGGGATCCATTGCGAAACAAAATTTTTATACACGTTACTCGAAGAGTAAAAAGGTTGAGTAAAAAAGGGCCGACTTTAACTTGCGCTCTCGTTTTGTATGTATGTACTATTTCATTTTAAGTTAATCACTTTGTATGGGAGCTGCATCTAAAAATTGAGCGATCTTAACAAAAATTGGCGAGAATGTTAGACGTTACATAAAATAAGAGTGTGTCGAACACTGTACAAATCGGACTTGTTGTAGGAGTACTTTCTATTTAACTTTTTTGTGGGAAATGGTACGTAAATTTACGCCCTTATCGATCTCCTGATCGGAAAAACATTGCCAGAAATGAAATCGGAGCAGCCGAAAAGTATGAACCGATAACCCATTGGATTATCTTTATATTTTAACCCCTTCAAAACATCCAAAAACCTCTGAGTACTGAGTTTGACACGTCTAAAGCCAAAGACAAGGGTCAGTTTTTATTTGAGTACCAGTGTGCACAGGTCTAATACGTTTTCGGTTTTGAAACTGTAGCCGGGTTCCGGGAGCTCCGTGAAATCCAAAATAAATTCCGGGAGGGGAAACATATTAGTCTTCTTGACGGTATTTTGGTCGTGGAAGTTCTTAAAGTCAAACTCAAATACACTTAAAAAGTGTATTATAATTTTGCCCATAAGTTTGGAACGCAAATCATCTCCGACCACATACGGTATATATATTCTTTATCAGCATGACGAGCTGAGTCGATTCGGATGTTTACTTCTTATAGCTGCCATACGAATGATCTGTTTCAAACTTCGGCACAGACGAAGTAAGCTTTGCTTTCTCGTTTTATATAATAGTTTTAGGCTCGAAAGTGTTTTACTCCCGAACTCAAGCCCGCTAGACTTTTAGGGGTCAGGTTCAAGGAGCGGGTTCATAAAGTGGTTGAACCAAGGTTCAGGTTCGAATTCGGGCACACGAAAATTTTCTCCAGGTTAGGTTAGGTTCGAATTCTAAAAAAAACACGGGTTCTCTGACTCCGGACAGTTCGGCTCCGAACCGGCTTGCAGCCTTTGTTCAGAGAGCTGTTCGATTCAGTGTGGTTAGGTTTCCTGCTTTTTCTCACATCCTTCAGTCGTTTTGCAGCAATTCCTTTAAATTTTGTCTAAAGCATGCCCAAGCTCTTAAAATGAAAATGGGTTCAAAATGCAAATATGTACTCAAAATGCCGTAATTTCGACGGTTATGCATAGTTATACCCGTTACTCGTAGAGTAAAAAGGGAATATTAAGGTCTTGCGAAAGTATGTAACAGGCAGAAGAAAGCATCTCCGACCCCATCAAGTATATATATTCTTGATCAAGAGCCGAGCCATGTCCGTCTGTCCGTCCGACCTTCTGTCCGTCAGTCTGTATGGACACCTAGATCTCGGAGACTAGAAGAACTTGTGCTACCAAATTTTGTATGTAGACTCCTATTGTCCCCACGCAGATCAAGTTTATTTCAAATTTTGGCCACGCCCCCTCCCGCCCCACAATAAAAAATGTTGAATTACTCCAACAATTTTAAAGTTATCTAACTCATATTTTGCAGAGTAGTGTATGTGACTAATATCTACCATCTCTGAAATTTTCATAAATCATCGGATAATAAATGGCAGAGTTATAAAAGTTATAAAAAACGTGGCATTCTTTTTGGCTTCGCATGCGCAGTTTGCTTACATAATGTTGAAATGTTCACATTAATGTTAATGCCCTGTTAACTAACATATGGGTAGGCTATATAAGATTAATTGACGGTCGATTGACGGATACAAACCATGTCGATTATCGTTAAATGTAAATCATTTTTTGTCTAAATTTTAAAAATGTTGTACTTCTATTTATTTATTCTTGATCCATTATTTAAATAAAGATACTCTACTACTACTACTACTATAAGATTAATTCCCCTGAGTAAAGGGTATATCGAAGTCGGGCTGGAGCGACTTTAACTTACGCTCTCGTTTTTTTAGTGAACGATAGCTTGTTTGACGCTTATTTAATGTATTTTACATTTTAATGTATTTACAAAAATCAGGGATTAATACCGGTACCGGAACCGGAATCATTAACCGAAATAAACCGTTTCAAATCACGTTCCGGAACCGATACAAATTTTTTTTTTGAGAACCGAATACAGTTTACCGTTATTATTGGAACAGATAGAACCGGAACAGAACCGAAAAGTTGGTACCGATGCGGTTTCGGTTTTTTACCTTTGCAGAGCGCATCGTGATTTTGGTCAGATGTTTGTAACGCGAAGAAGAAATCATAAGACATCTTTAACATTTCTTTAATTTTGCGGACGCAGTTAACAACATTCTTCTACATCGGAAGGTGTGGGACTTAGTTCGCGAAATAGTACGCCTATTAGAATCAGCTAAGGAGTCCAACACTAAACTTTATGTCAAAAATCTAGTTTTGGGTGATTTTTATTTCATTTGGATTCACTGCAAATTGGAAATATCTAAATATATCTAGCGAATGTAAGTCCTCGCCAATGTCGTTTAACTTTAAAAATTAAGCTCATTTGGAGTTCATTAACAATTTTCTTGCACTGAAACGTACTCGAAACTAAGAAAACATTCTAAAGTGGTGGTCAGAGTCCTCCACAAAGTTCTCTGAACTATTTGAGATTTCATAAGTTATGCTGTCTGTAAGAGCTACGCAGGTTAGCGTGGAACGCCTATTCTCTGGCGTGAAATTTATAATGCATCCGCTTAGAAGTCGTATGGACCCAAGCATATTGAATGCAATTAAGTTACTGCGATAACATATAAAAGTCAAAATAAAATTCGAAAAAACAGTAATGTATAATCATAATTTCTTACATGTTAACTTCGTAAAATAATACGAAATGTGAAAAAGCGATTATAATTTTCCTTTAAATGTCAAACGACTGAAATTTTTATGTTGAATATTGATTCTTTATATTAAAAAGGAATAAAATGATTTGGACTTATCTCAGAATTTACTTTTTAGAATATTGAACAAATTTTTAGTTGTACCGGAAAACTGGGTACCGTATCGAAACCGGAAACCGAAATAAATTAAAAACCGAAATAAAACCTTTTACCAAAACATTCATTTCGGGTCGTACCGGTACCTGTACCGGAACCGAAAATCCTTTCGGTATTAATCCCTGACAAAAATACATTAATTTCGAATTAACCTGACTCTTAGGCTTCCCTTACTCTGCTCGTCACATGAGACATGATAGTCTAATAGGACATAAAGTCAAAAATAAGGAACAAAATTTTAAATCCATTTTGTTTAATTTTTAAGCTAAATAACTCAAAAAGATCTAACCTTAAGTAAAAACTGTTTGTGACTTACACACAGATCTCTTAATTAGCTGTTATTCCGTATATAACAGTCATAGATTTTCATTCAATTTCAAATCCCTTTTTCGGTCTTTTGGAATTTTGCATCATTTAAAGAAAACTGATTCCGTCTGTTATTTTTAAGTTTCATCAAATCAAGTTCAGTTAATACCATGCGATCATTAGAATTAAACCAAAAATCTAACGTGTTTTGCATTACATAATTTGTAAACTCCAATATTTTGCATAATGTGCCAGCTGCTTACCCTAAGTAGGTTAATTTTAATGTTCCTCTTTTTTGTAATTTCCACAAAATGTTCATATTTAAATTTGCCAAAATTGCCATAAATATATGCCTGACAGCCAACTCCATTAGTTCCACTTGGCACCCGCAGCATTTAATTTCACCATTCACACTTTCGGTTGTACGTGTAATTACCACAATGTGTCGCTGGATCCTCATGGCTCCCGAATACCGCAAAATTGAAATTTACTTTTGGACCAAAATATCACACTTTTATGCACTTATTCACACCAGGGGGAGAAGGAGAAAGATCAAGTCTTGTGTTGCCACCACTTTGGCCACTTTCGTAGAAACGACTGTCGCGCTGAAGATTTGGGACCTACGGTTAAATACACACACAGAGCCGCCGCCGCTCAGGTGCAAGTCACTCTCGCTCTCTGTGGACCTTGAAATGTTGATAACGGTTTCATGTGTAAACAATAACCAAGAGAGTTGGAGAGAGTACCCAAAAAGCTTTCAAGCCGGCTTTTCTGGCTCTCCCTCTCTTTGTTTTTATTTTGGACTTGGACGTGACTTCAGGTGCAGGCTGCTCCAAATGTTGTAATCAGCCGCCCGCTTATGGCCATAAACGTTATAAATCTTCATAAAATAAAGGCGAAAACCACATTGGCGCAATGCAAATTAATAGCACGAAATGGGAAATCAACAAAAGCTGAAGTCAGCCTATTGCGTGGTCCCTTGGATCAAGTTTGGTTTTGTGTTTTTTGTGTGTGTTTTCTTTTGGGGGGAATTCTTATTGTTAAATCGTCACCCTGAAGGTCGTCACGTTCCATATTGTTAATTAGTTAGTTTTTATGATAATTCGTAAGCGCCCTAAATCGGGTCGTTGTCATTGGGTTTGCATTTTTGCAGGTGCAACAATGTGGCAACAGCTGAACTGAAAAATTCCATTATCGAGTTGCAGGCATTTCATTTGATTTGATTGTATTTCCTGCAACTTTCCAAGACATGCGGAATACTTTATCAGGCGTCTTTAAATGGTTCGCTTCACTTTTTACTTTGCTGTCGAACATACAGAAAAAATCGAGTTAATTGCATGTTGATTTATTTCTATGTTTTCATTTGTTTCTTTTCAATGAGCAAAAGGCGAATCGCCTGTCTGGCTACCTTGTTGGTCAGTCAGTTGCAGTTCCAGGTGGTCATGCGTGTGGGCGTGCGTTCCGTGGCACCTACTGAAACTGAAACTGAAGTGGGGGAAGTCAATTGTTAAAATCAAATCAAACAAACCAGTTGGAGTTGCGGTTATGTAATGGTGAGATATACTATCAAAATACGGAATGGGAAAGACGCTAGGAATTGTGCATTGGGTTTCCATTTTGAAAGTGTTTCACAAATTAGTTTCAAGCTAATTCAGCAAAAGCTTAAAAAGCTAGCTAAGTAGCAGACGCTAAACAGCAAGATGGAGAAGAAGATAGCAGAACCAATTTGATTCAGCTGCAAACAAGGAACTGCACATAAACCGGTCGCTGCCTAAAAGCCGGTCATACGAAGGAGTTAGACATAATGAATGTGCCCACTGAGCTCTGGAGTACCCCTTGGACCGCTTTGTCATCTGCTTGGGAAAGAATTTTGTCACTCCGCCGGAACCAACTAGTCTCAGATGCCCTCGATAGCCCCCTCCAGTTCCGCCAATCACCTTCCCTGAGGTAAAAGGGGAAATCAAGGATCTGGTGGTACGTAAGACCCCAGGCAGGACAATGAAGCTCCTGCCAGACAAAGCCATATTGTTCTTGGTGTTCATCTTAAACGCGGCTCTCAGACTAAGCCATTTTCCATCACTTTGGAAGAAAGCCAGAATTGTTCTCTTTCACAAGAATGGAAAACCACCCTCCTGCCTTGATTCCTACCGGCCGATTAGCCTACTATCCACCCTTGGAAAGATCTTCGAGCGCTGTATCCTTCGAAGAATGCTTGTTATTCGATCTATTCGAAAAGCCATACCCGATTTCCAATTTGGCTTCAGACTGAGCCATGGAACTCCCGAACAATTACATCGAGTGGTCAACTACATCCTCGAAGGGTATGACGGGAAAGAGTACGTAGTGGCAGTTTACCTTGACAGTGTGGCACGAAGGTCTGCTCTCGAAGATCAAGAAACTTCTTCCGCCCCAACTGTACCTGCTAATCAAAAGCTTCCTGACGGACAGAGCTTTTGAGGTTGCACAGGACGGAGCGACATCCCAAACAAGAACCATTCGGATGGTGTACGGCAGGGCAGCGTATTATGTCCTACGCTATACTCCCTATTCGCTCACGATATGCCCAGAGCCTGTAGCATTCCGCATGAAAACATCGAAGATCTTCTAATCGCAACATTTGCTGACGACACGGCCATACTTGCCCACAACAAATGCATATACTCAGCTACAGATGCCCTTCAAGAGTATTTGAATAGTTTTGGCAACTGGGTCGCTAGGTGCTTCGGTGCTTCGGTGACTTATTCCACCTGTCGTGACACCTGCCCGGGAGTATTCTTGCACGGTCAGCTTATGGAGCATAGAGCAGCCCTTAAATACCTTGGGGTGACACTGGACAGAAGACTGACCTTTGTACACCATGTCAAGTCAACAGCTCAGGCAGTGGCTGCCAAAGCACGGCGCATGGGGTGGCTCCTGAACTCCAACAACAAGCTGTCACTCAGGAACAAAGTCCTAATCTACAATGCTATTCTGGCTCCGGTATGGAGATATGGCCTACAAGTTTATGGAATCGCGGCGAAGTCTCACCTGAGAAAGATTAGAGTGGTCCAGGCGAAAATCCTTAGACGCATTACGGGAGCTGAATGGTACCTGAAAACCAGGGATATAGAAAAGGACCTTGGAGTCCCCATGGTTGGAGATGTTATCAACAAGCAGGCCGCCATTTACCTTGACAAGCTATCTCACCACCCCAACAAACTGGCTAAAAACTTGTTAAGAAGACGGAGAATCCAAGGTGTACTTCAAAGGAGAAGGTTAAAGAGAGTCTTACCCAAGGACCCGAACTCACCGCGACTCTAGCAGGACACCATTTAAACCAAATTCTTACACTTTCTCACTTAATACCTACATTAAAACATTTATACATTATCGGTAAGCCCAAATGGACACTGCCAAGTACTGTTAAAACCCAATATCACACTAGCATAAGCGGCCAAAAAAGGGTAGCAGAAGGCTAGTTATTGAAGGATACTTTACCAATAATGCATTTGACTGAAATGTTTTAAGGAATGTATATATACCTCATTCTTGTTCAGTCGTAGTCAAAATTGGCCTTATTATCAATCTAATGTTACCCAGACATCTCTTCCAACCAAATTCCAACCCAAAACCAATTCTTGGTGTCCTCGAAATCTCTTTCGGTTTATTTCAAACCTCTCTTGTTTTTTGTTGGGACATTTTGACAAACCAACCAAACCGATTTCACGAAACTATACGAATTAGCACTGTTTTTGTACTTGCACCCTAATCTTATACACACACCTTTTAAGTAGACTTTCGAAAAAGAAAACGAAATATATCGAAGTTCTGGGACACCGACGGACTTTTAGAGCGATTTGCAAACCAACCGAAGCCAAAATCTCTAGAGATATTTTAGGAAACCCCGAAAAAAAAAAACAAAAATAAAGAAGAGTTCTAGAAGAAAAACTCTTTTCCTAGCCGATTAGCCGTATGCACAGAGGGAAAAAACCGAGAACATTGGACTCAAAATGGGCACATTCGATCACAAAAACTAATCATGACCGGATTTTCTCACTCTGAGAACAATTTCTCACTTCAAGAACTTTTTTTTTTGAGAACGCAAAATCTTGATGTGAGATGATATGTTCCGTTTTTTGAGAACATTTTTAAAATAAAAAAAATAGTCAGGTCCAGGTCCAGTCAGATCCACCGTCCAGGCCCACGTCCAGGTCCACCGTCCAGGTCCAGGTCAGTCCAGGTCCCACTGTCCAGATCCACCGTCCAGGCCCACCACCGTCCAGGTGTCCAGGTCCACAGAGATATCGCTTGTACAACACCCTACCCGCCTTGGTTATTTTTATTAAAGAAATAAAAATTTTTGTCGGAGTAACTGGGAGTAGAGCCCAAGACCTTTGGCGCGCGCAACGACGGCGGCCGTCGCGATGCGTCGTAGACGGTTAGGCTATTGCCATGCGTCTGAAGACGCAGGTCTCAATGCCTACATATACTTTCGGTGGGGTGGTTGAGGTGAGCTAAATTGTACTCATTTCAAGAACATTCGGAACATTTGTGCTCAAATATTTGAGAGAACATTCTGTTCATATTTTGAGATGAAGAAATCTTATTTTCTGACCACGTTTTTTCCCTCTGTGTGGGGTCTATATAATACAGCCTTCCTATCCTGCTCAAGTTGTAAGTTTGGATTTCACAATACCTTAGAACCTTAAGATCAAAATTTTATCACGATATCTCTTAATTTACACTTGTGGTTAAGTTTTTTCTCGCCAGACTGTCCATTTCGTCCACTGTGCGCCCGTCTGTCTGCCCGAGAAGAATGAAGACTTTTTGGGCAAATTTCTTTGGGCCGCCGGTTGGGGTGCTTTGAATTCGGGCTCCCGTCTGCGTCCCAAGTCTCAGCAGGCTGTTGATCTGCCTCTTATTGAGAATCGCCAGAACTGCGTCAATTTAATTATCTTCCAAGAGATGCTGTGTGCCATTTATCGCAATGGTGGCAAGTATTCGTGTCAAGGCGATTTCGGTGGATCACTGATGCAAGAGAAAAATGGCCCTTGGTTATTGACACACAATTTTTAGTACAATACACTAAATTAATAATTCTAAAACTAAATGAATTAATAGAAATTATTGTGTGTCTTTTATTTGGAAATGATCTTAATAACCGATGTACGGGATATGTCATTCAGATCAAATAGATATTAAAGGCATATTATTAATATATCCATAGGACATCACAGTAAGATAAAATGGAGATTAAAAGGATATTAAAAAAAGATCAAATGGATATTGCTTAAATATCCAATGGATATGAAAAGGATCATATTTTTCAATAGTTAAAAATTATATTGCTTAACTATCCTTTGGATATTTTAATATTTCGAAAAGATCCAATGGATCTAAAATAAGGATATTGCACTATCGAGTCCAAATGGATACCGTAAAATCATCCCAGGGATCATCAACAACTGTCCTTTTTTTCTGTATTGGTGTATCAAAA